>JAXCGZ010017170.1:7500-62500 GCA_037179515.1 Halocaridina rubra | reverse complement strand
AGTATTGCTCAAACTATATAAAATCAATTATTTCCTCAAACATGAGGGGTATGACCGGAGCAGCGGCTCGAAAAGACCAGTGTCGAGCTCAGAATCCTCCAACACATCTTGCAGATGTCACACAAGCTTATATTTTAAATGCCGATGAATATCATGTTCTCGGATCAACTTAGACTCCAAGGTTAGGTGAATCTGCAGGACTTTCAGTTTTAGACCATGTGCGACGTCTTCCTTGACGACGCACAAGTGACATTTCACCGTGAAGTAGAAAAAGTTCGATGCAACTTGAGGCTCGACACACTTCTTGGTATTGTTCAGAATTTTCAGTCTCTTTCATAATAAATGCCCATATCCTGTCATTCTGAAATTAATCTTCCAGACGGTGCAGATGAAGAATTTGTCACTTGGGCAGAGGTGAAGTTAGTCTTTCTCCTTTCCACTGAAACAAAAGTCACAAAACCAAAGGAGATTTTCAGCCATTTCTGCGAATGTCATGGGCATTGGACTCAAGTGAAAAGCCTTCATCGATTCTTTTTTCTAATTGTAAGCAATCCAACGTTTACTTCGGCCCAGTTTATTGGTGATCCAACAATCTGGTAACTGCAGTTTCCATGGCTTCATTGTAGGCATTTGCCCGGATTTTATCAATGACACAAATAGTTTCACCATCTCCAACTTCGACAGCCACAGGGTCAAGTCAAATAGTATAGTACATCTGGAAAGTACTGTTTTATACGTCAACTGCGTATTCGAAAGGGAATGAACACAAAATAAAAAATAAATAAAATGCATGGCTTTCCCCCAATCCCATTGGAAAAAATTATGCACCACCCTGTACATACTAGGATGCTAACTTGGGTGATGAATGAGAGAGAGAGAGAGAGAGAGAGAGAGAGAGAGAGAGAGAGAGAGAGAGAGAGAGAGAGAGAGAGAGAGAGAGAGAGAGAGAGAGAGAGTAATAATAATAATAATAATAATAATAATCCTTTATTCCAATGTACATTGGGTATTTAAATAAGATACATATATATTCCAGATAGACATCTGTGGTGTACGATATAGACATACTAAAACAAACAAATCATAAAGATGAGTGTACCATTAAAATTTACAAGTAAAATCTTCCTTTAAGAGCAACTTCTTAAGATTATATTTAAAAGTATACACTGAACCAGCATTTTTTAGTTCTCTGGGAAGCTGATTATATAAATGAGGTCCACGAATGTTTATATCTCTTGAGCCAATATCAGTTTTAGACCTTCGTACTAATAAATCTTCCCCTTGACGGGTAGTTAACCCGGTAACTGAGCTTACTGTAGAAAAATTATACAAGCAATCAGGAATATTGTTTCTTAGTATATTAAAAACAAAGGTACATATATCAAAAACAGAGAGAGAGAGAGAGAGAGAGAGAGAGAGAGAGAGAGAGAGAGAGAGAGAGAGAGAGAGAGAGAGAGAGAGAGAGAGAGAGAGAGAGAGAGAGAGAGATAATATTATCCTCATTAGAGTGAGAGATTAAACACGACCTCTGTGTATTAATAAGCATTTCTTGTTTCAGGTAAGAGAGAGCATCGGCGCAGACCTAAGCTAAAAGAAGCTTGCGGTAAGCGAAAATGGGATCTGGAAATTATTCTGACTAATGATACGGCATATTGGATGACGGCTAAAATCAACCACAAAGAGGTTCTGAAAGGGGGTAGTAGAGAAGGGGATTATAACGGAGGGAGGGGGGATGGAGAAGATGGAGATATAGGAAGAAAAATGATATTAAAGAGGAGGGAAGATCAAACGGTCTTGCAAAATTTCTACCTGTTTAGGTACATATCTTCCCAGATTAAAGTTTGTTCCTTTTTGCGAATCATGGACTGTAAAACGTCTCCAGTTTTCGACCAAATTCCATAAATTTTTTTTTTCATGAGTGTGACACCGGGACAGGCACAAACTGCTCTCATCAATAAAGGCCCGAGTACGAGAAAATGCCAAGACGAAGGAAAAGAAAAAGGTTAAGGACAAGGCAGAGATGGGATAATGTCACACAAAGGAAAACGACAGACAGAAAAAACAGTCAAAGTACAGAGAACCCAGAGATATGGAGGACTAGGCCCTGATATGACGATAGATCTGCTTTTAGAAGGATGAAAGGTCATAAGAATTAGGAAAGACAGAAGGAGGAAGAGAGTTCCAGAGTCTGGAGGTAGATGGGAAGAAGCAGTCGCTGCACCGGCCAATCCGCGAGCTACAGATCTCTTACTCTATAAGGTCCTTCATTTACAACCCAATAAGATTTTCATTATGAATCATTGACGTCTTAATTATCAACCAAATACAATTTCCATCGTGACACTAAACCGCCCCTTAATTCTCAACTAATTTTCATCACGACTCTATTTCGTCGTTAAATTGCAACCGATTTCCATGTTTCTGAAACGTCATTAATTCGCAACTAATTTTCAACATGACTCTAATGTTATTATGTTTCATCCAGTTTCCATCATGACTACATTATACATTTTCAACTATATTCTTTTATAACTGTATAAAATCCTTAATATTCTCACAAATGTCATCAAAATTGGCACCTAAACGTACTAAAAGATAATGTATATTGGATGCTTTATTCATGCTGATTTGATAAGAATATGTCAAAGGTGAAAGGTTACAGCAGATGATATTTTTATAACAGATTTTGCAAATAAGTTATTAATTCATTATCTAAACATTCTAAAATTTACATTAAAATCTGTCGCAAAAAGAAAAAAAATATTTTCTCTTTAGTAAAAAATACTGCAAAATCATCACGATTAAAGTAAAATACGGCAAAATAATAATAATAATAATAATAATAATAATAATAATAATAATAATAATAATAATAAAGGAAATAAATAGGTAGCCAAACATTCTAAATCTTATATCACATTCTTCCAAATAAAGCTACGTCATCGCTTTTTAAACATATTTAGGAACATTGCAAGATCACGACCATGAAGAAAAAATATGAGAGGATGTTTAGCGTTCAATTGGCTGGTTTGTTTTAATCTAAAGCTCCAGGTATCATTCGTCAACTCGGTAAGTTCATTGAGTACAGTATTAGATGTGTAATGCCTACATTGGATAAGTACCTTTCTGATCTCGGGATTCCACATGGGTGTAATGCCCATTCTGTGGCTCTTACGTAAAAAAGTATGCATTTATTTTATGAATGTAACCTAGGCTCATTGCAATAGTATCCTAAGTCTCTCTCTCTCTCTCTCTCTCTCTCTCTCTCTCTCTCTCTCTCTCTCTCTCTCTCTCTCTCTCTCTCTCTCTCTCTCTCTCTCTCTCTCTCTCTCTCTCCTTCTATGTTAAAATCCCTCATTAAAAGGAGCTTAAAGCAATACAACTTCAAAGGTGCACGATGCAAATAGCCACATATTATTTCTAATTTTTCCAAGGATCACCTACGGAAAAAATGGACAACCATTCGGAACACCCACTAGTAAGAATACTAGAAAAAAAGATAGATTTAAATTAAGTAGTCTTCATAAAGTACGATAAAAAAAAAATTGCTAACACTTTTTTTTTAAATCGGTTGCAACAAAAATTTTCTCAGAATGCATATTTAAATTGAAA
This sequence comes from Halocaridina rubra, assembly GCA_037179515.1. Classification (NCBI taxonomy): domain Eukaryota; kingdom Metazoa; phylum Arthropoda; class Malacostraca; order Decapoda; family Atyidae; genus Halocaridina; species Halocaridina rubra. The sequence goes on along the minus strand of JAXCGZ010017170.1, from coordinate 58,888 downwards.
TGTTCTCTGAAAACTTTTTTAAGTTGCAAAGAAAAAAAACACAGCTTTATGTGTCATAATTAGTCCCTATTCGAAAAGGGGTGAACATAGAAATAGCCGGAAATTAAGGCTGGATCCCCCCCCCCTTAACACCCCAAGAAGACTGGAACCCACGTTATGCGCTTCCCGACTCGCCACCACTACTACTGAGCTACTGCGACCCAAAGTCTTCAAAACTCACATATAACCTGAATTCTCCTTTGTAAAGTACACTCGACAATTATGCTTTCTTACTGTAGATATGAAAAAAAAGGAGTTGATACATAATATTAAAATTGACCAAGTTTGTGTGAAATACGCAAAATTCTGTTTCTTGCCACTTTCTGCTAAGAAAAGATGAAGAATAGGTGCCATTTTGCCTAATACTTAGCCTGAACCCGCAAAATTAATTACCATGTGTGGAAGGAGTTCTACTTTAATAGGTATGCTGATTTCACGTGTTAGGTGACCGCTGTAGAAAAGTGATTAGAACGTTCGACTTGAAGCGTCATGAATGACATCCAGTCTTAGTTCCCCTGCTCCAACCTGTCTGTAGCCACACCCCTAATGGGCATAATATTGACAAAAAAAGGCAAACAACAACAAGAACAACAACAACTACTACGAAAACTTATTTTACAAGACAAGCGAGCAAAGTACAAAATTCTACGGATAATTGCTGCCAACAAACACATCACAAAAAATAAATACATAAATAAATAAAATAAAATAAAATAATTCCAGCCTCTGAGCAGTAGTTTGGTCATATTTATCAATTACATGACCATCCAACCCAGTAATTGGAATATCTATTCTTCTATAAGCAAAAACTATACTAGTTTTTTGTAAGGGGGTGGCTGAGTCAAAGCAAAAAAAATAGACTATGGGAGGGAAATAAAGAGGAGACGATTCCAACCCTTGCTCCTCGCCCTTTAGTGGACTCATATGACACGCAGTAGAACAAGGAGGAGGTATTCTTGCCCCCCCAACCAGAAAATCTAATATTTGAAACCGAAAAAATTGTTTTAGTATTTATATGATTCACTTAGCGATGGACATTTGGAAACTATATATATATATATATATATATATATATATATATATATATATATATATATATATATATATATATATATATATATATATATATATATATATATATATAAATGACTGTCTTTTACACATGCATTTGCTGTAAGAAATATTTATCAATTTCACTTACACAGAGCATAACACACTTCATTACAGTGACACCTAATACAGATAGATGTTCCGGTTTTACGTCACGGACTCCCTTTTCTACTAAGGACTAGGACGGTTGCCTTCTTGTGAAGGACTTATTTTGGCAGATGTAATCGTTACCCTGAGTGCATGCCCTTGCTAACCTCAGACCGTGACGGGGCGCGAATCCTCGACCTGACGCCTAAGGTATATAATTGCCTTATATACAAGCTGCAGAATGGGTAATTTTTGTCTTTTTTCGGTGTTCGAGTTAGTTATAATTGTAAATGGAAAACAGTAACGTGGAGTCATCGAGGTAAGTGAATGTGTGCTTTGATTTGGCCACCTTCTTACAAGGGGAACTGCAACCATTGTACATATAGTGAATTCCAAATGCAATGACTGTACAAAAGTTGCAAAATACATGTCAAAGTTTATTTTAATTTAAACGCGAAAAAATGGGATTGTATAATTTACTAATGATAGCTATGTGCTACTAATTCTGTAGTATAATAATAATAATAATAATAATAATAATAATAATAATAATATAATAATAATAATAATAATAATAATAATAATAATAATAATAATAATAATAATAATCAGCAGCAGCAGCAGCAGAAAGAAGAAGAAGAAGAAGAAGAGAAGAAGAAGAAGAAGAAGAAGACGCAATCACACTCACTTTATAGACTTAAAATCTCGATTATTCCACTAGGTGCATTGGAATTTTGTAAAGATAATCAGTCTCTAACAAACAGTAAGAAGCATAATTACCTGATTACTTCAAGGAAACTGAGTGTCAGGTGAACCCCATAATTATCTCCTTAACCAAAGAAGCCCGAAAACCGCTATTTATTATACCCAGATTGCATTATATGCAATCTTTTCATCTCTATTTTGAAGCTTTCAGGATTTTTTTTTCCTTTTAATTCGGAGAGTTTAAGCCGGTTTGAAAATCGTTTGAGAGATTTAAGCCTTTGTGAGCGGGACAACTGTAAACATGTCTGAGCGATTATTGTTTAAGAGAACAGATGCCAATCGGTGGCAAAAGGTATTTTTGTAACCTGGTTTTGTGGCGACTTGTATATCATCTTGAGTTATCTGTACAACTCTTATTTTCTAAATCATGAAAATTATTTTATTTTCTTGGGTTTAATGGTTAAATTCAACATTAAGATAGATTAGCATCCTTGAAATCAAAAGAGAGAATATTCTGAGTAGATTTTTCAAATGCTGAGATTACTGCTGCTTCAGCTATACACAGGACTTGTGCGTCCCCTGAAGTCTTCATTATACATTTGCTAATCTAGTTTTCTTTACTTTATATGTACATGTACTCTCAATTCTGTCTTTTTTTATTGTTCATTTACTTGAAACACAGGTAGTATGGACAGTATTTTCTCCAATTATACATATACATACATATAAACATGCCTCATTCCTCCTTGTAAGGGGGGTGGCTGAGCTAAGATACACGCATTCACCACGATCCACACACACCTCAACTACTCCTCTCAGCTCCTAGGAGATAAAAGGTTGCTACGTCTATCCAATTATAATTTTATATATAATTTGATTCAGCCTTTTGCGGAATGCATTTTATTGTTCTTATCAAAGGTACATTTCGTTAAGATGCTGTTCCACCACTAACTACCATCACTATAAATGGTGTATAATCAATGTGCTTGTTGATTTCAATAAGAGTCCAAGCTTGTCGTTACGATGTGACAGCAACTACCAAATCCTTTCTTTCCTTGCAGTACTAATTATACAATGAGTATAACAAATGGTATATCATACTAACAATTTGTAAATCAAGCCCCGTTCCAGTGTCTTTTACAAAATGTTAATAAAGAATATAAAAAAAAGGCAAAAGTACTCAATGACACATACCTTTAAGTTGAATGCATACCACCAGTGCAGTTGAGCTTCCATTTATCGAGGTATTTCCCCTAAGGCAGCAAACGGCCAAGTGAGGTACTTGGCTGCAAAAGAAACAATTATATTATCCGTGAATCAAAGGATAAGAAAACCAGTTAACATGGAACCTAAAGAATAATGATAAGATAAAATTAAGTGCATCTTACCTCTTATATTCAGATCTTTATAGTAAACTTAATAAAGAGCTATATGTTACTGACTATTAAGCAAGCAAGAAGAAGAAGCGGGGTTTCATACCAGTAAAATCCGAGGCGTTAGGCAGGGGATCCTGCCTTAGTTCTCCAGCTCCACTGTCTGTGTCCACCCCCATTCGAATGGGGATTAACAGTGACACAGAAAGAGACAAGCAACAACTGATGACTATCTTTATAACAGTCTTTCGGAATAGCATCGCCTCGCAAGCTGTTACTCTGTTCTTGCAGAGTCATCAACGCAAAACAAAAATGAAATTTGTATCGCCATAAATCTTGCTCGTAGTGGCCCATGAAATGTCTTCGAGTCTCGCCCATTTTGGAACAGACCACACCTCAGGAGAGGTGTCTCCTCAGTTACCCCTAAACGCAGTACCTAATGCCCCTTTTAGCCCAACTCGATCCATAGCCAAAGGCTCCCCCCCCATTTACTGGCGCCAGACTGCCACAATACCCAAAGCCAATGGGCACACCCAACACCCCACTTTTCTTCCCGTCCGCATTGTCCTCCTTCTCTACCCCTCTCCCTCATTTTTTTTTCCTTCTACGCATTTCCTCTATGCCGGCATCGCGCGTCCATTATTCAAACCGGCTTTCCTTACAGACTCCCTTGAGTCTTATACTGTCAAACTGTTTGAGCTTAAAGACACGGACATAATGAGATTAGTCACATTAAACAGTTAAAATGAACATTATATACATGAAATGTATATCAAAATGCCAAGAGTAAGACAACATTTTAAATTTTTATCTATAATTTCTTTCACTGCAGTAATGACATAAAAATATGTGTTACTGAGTATATCTACAGGTCAAACATACAAGATCATATCTAAAAAAATATATATATAAATTATTTGATAAATAATATATATTACTTTGTATATGTACTCTGAAGCTTACTAACAAAGGTAAAGATAATTTCAATTTAGCTCCAACACTAAATTACCAGAAAGGAGAGAGAGAGAGAGAGAGAGAGAGAGAGAGAGAGAGAGAGAGAGAGAGAGAGAGAGAGAGAGAGAGAGAGAGAGAGAGAGAGAGAGAGAGAGAGATAATTTTGAAAGCTTAGCTTCAGTTCCTGCATAATCTCTGAAACAGCCAAGCTTGTCCTTGAAAAAATTCAATGTTTATTTTGTTTACATTTATATGTTCGTTATAGTATAATACTTAGGATAATCTAGCTCAACCTACCTATATTGTTCTTCAATCCTGTCCTAACCCTAACTATATATATATATATATATATATATATATATAAGAGTGTGTGTGTGTGATGTATATATATATATATATATATATATATATATATATATATATATATATATATATATATATATATATATATATATATATTTACGTATATGTATGTATATGTATGTATGTGTGCATACCAAGACACACACACACACACACACACACACACATATATATATATATATATATATATATATATATATATATATATATATATATATATATATATATATTTTGCACACACACACACACACACAGTTTGACTTCCTATTTGTTTTTATATTTTTCCAAAACTAAAACTGACACAAACTCTAGCCAGTACTAGCAGCAGAAGTATAGTTTCTAAGCCATATTGGAATGAATAGACGGGCAATGGGTACAGAATGCTTTTACGTATTCTGTTGCTGCACTGTACTGTATACCGAACTGCACTGTATACTGTACTGTAGTGTATACTGAATCCTTCGTTGTTATCGATATTCCACTCTATGGTGGAACGAGTCTTGAAGACGACAATATGACGAGACACTAGGATTTAATTGGGAGGGGAAATTAGCCCTAGTCAGGGCGCCATCACTGAAGAGGGGGGGGGGATAAGATGGGTAGGGATTTGGGGCAAAACAAGAAAATGAAATAAAGAGGGAGATAAAAAAAAGGGGGCAGACCCTCTGGCTAAGGTGTCTCAGTATAGATGAGAGGAAATATGGATAGATCGCTATCTCAGGGAGTTTTTTTTATTCTTCTTCTTGAGGAAAAGGAAAAGAAAATGTAGTAGTGCATTAAGGAAGGGAATACTGAAGGAATATACAACGTCATGGAAATGTTGAGGGAAATGAGTATAATAAGGAAATGAATAATAGTAATAATGACAACAAAAAGTAGTAGCTAGAGAAATGAGAATAAAAATGATGTTAGTTCAATAGTGAAAATGTTAAAGTAAAAATAATAACAAGAGTAGTAATTATAGTGAGAAACGTAATAACAATCTAGATTATAAATATCATGACAAGAAGATTAAATTGATAATAAAAAAAGGTAAAAATAATACTACCTTTTATAGCAACAGTATTGATGGACCAATAAGAGAGTGAGAAGTATATAGCATCACCTCATCTAATCAAGTGGTTACCAGATTCCAAACATATTAACCGCTTTTACTTAATACTGAATCTGTCACAGTTTTTATTATTTAACGGCCTGTCAGTGCATGGTGAAGGGGCTTCTTTTCCGTTTAATGTGTCACTACTAATCCCCATAAAGGTCATATCACATGAGCACAGTTTTCAAGCAACATCGTGACATACGACAGCATTTGCACCAACAAACCGTAAGATGTATAGCAAATGGGCCAAGCTTTTCGACAACAAAGCAGACGACAGTCGACCATTCACAGTCAAAATTTAAACAAACCTCGAAATCATACCAAGGATTTTTGTTAGTATTGCTTAATGAAGTCAGTGTAAGTAATACATAAGAAACGCGATTCATAGTTATTTATAGTTTCAAACTATATACATTAGTAAATAAATTACAAGAGGACGAAATTATATATTTCATGTAGAGTACTCATTATAGACTTTCAACGACTGTTTTTCTGTTGCCGGATTTGCCGGGCGTTTTCGATAATTGCCGTCAACAGCTTGTTGCGGAAAGCTCGCGTTTTAGATTACTTGCAGCTGAGCAACAGTGTGTTCGCCGACAAATCGCAGGGAAATGTACCCGTGTGATAGGGCCTTTAACAGAAAACCGACAATTAGCTTTGCAATTTAAAATTATCTAAATAACATAGCCAAATGAGCATATTATCATATGTGGAAAAATGGCAGATGACTTTCTCGATGTGAAAAATGTATCTGCTCTCGACCAAGATTCAAACCCAGGATACATTTGGCATCACATTAGTGCTTCATATAAGGGATATGTTTACAAGCAACGCAAGATGCCCATCAGCACTATTCTAAATAAGAAGCTGAGCGCCTGTGAACTATATGCTTGACACGCAATTCAGACGACAATTTATCTATCAGGTTAGCACGCAATTCAACAACTATTTATCTATCACATCCCATCTGCCAGGTTCTTATGACGTATTAATATTTATTCCCTGTCTCAGGAATGCAGACGTCCTCTCTATATTTGGTTACATTGGTATGTACATTGTACAATTCAGTACAATGATGGACAGGCCAAATGTATTTCATTTGCGTAATAATAATAATAATAATAATAATAATAATAATAATAATAATAATAATAATAATAATTAAAATGACATGATGCTAATAATAACAATAATAACAAAAATAAATAACAACAAATTTTATTATTATTATTACCATTACAGTTATTACATTTGTTGTTTTCAATATCTACAGACATTCTGCACACCTATCAGTTACTACACTTCGACCTTACTACCTTTTTTTCGACATATTACTTCTCTTGTAGTTTTTCTTCTACTACTTCATTATTTCTTCTTCTTCTTCTTCTTCTTCTTCTTCTTCTTCTTCTTCGTCTTATTATTATTATTATTATTATTATTATTATTATTATTATTATTATTATTATTATTATTATTATCATTATTATAATTACCATTACTTAAAGAAAAGTATATCAACATACAGCAGATAACAGTGAGAGGAGTCAAATCAACACCACTTACATATCAAAATTACACATATATTAATTATGAAAAAGAAAAGGATAGCACTCAATGACATATAAACAGTAGAAACCGCAGGAATTTAAACAATAACACAAAGCGAGTGATATATTTAGCGCTTGTTGAGTTGATAACATCAACAGCACAAAACAATAGTAGCATTAATAAACGATGTTTGTAAAAAACCTGCATTCAGGGCCTAAAGAAGGATCTCTAAGACTTATTACTATGTAACGAGTTACACACGTCATGTCGATAGAGACAAACAAGCGATATGACACCACTTTATTGCATAATAATAATGCCTTCCCAATCCTTATCCGGCCGTATTGCCGCCAAGTTTCGGCGCAGCAGATTGGCGGGTTTTATTTTTTCTTTCTGAGATGGCGGGGAGCTGGCCGGCCTGACCGCACATGGATTATCCTTCATGCATACGGAAGAGGTTTGGGTATACGATATGGCAAGCATTAGTAATCACACACAGTTTTTCACCTCAGCCTTTACGAATGGAAATAGCTTCATTTCGTGTTCATTTTTCTTCCACAATACGGATTAAAATTTACTAAGGGATCCCTCGAGTGGCGCCCCACCGTAAACTTTTGTGGGCTGGCTCCAGTGATGTGTGAGAATGAAGCCAAATTATGCTATTTAATTCCCATCAAAACATATCTAAAAATAATTCAGCATATGCTACTATCGTATTAGAAGGCAAAAGATTGAAAGTTTTGCGTATTTTGTGAAGTTTAGAGAATTTGATTTTCATAAAACATTTATAACAGCAATTCAATTACAATTATACAGGCTATATTAAGCATTTATCTCTCTGCTCATTATGTAAACTCTAGCATCCGGGTGAAATCTTCTTACACTGAAAGGTCTTATTACTTACTGTGTATCTAGAAACAACGAGTTTTAGAATAAAATCAACAGCCTAAATTCGACCTTTTGTTGGGCTTTATGAACATTTTTCTGGCTTTAAGACCTGGAGATGAGAGAGAAAAAGACAAAAGGTTGAAAATCCAAACCTCTGAGACTCGCATGACTGGAGATAGTCATGGTTATGAATTATAAGCAGCTAAAAATAGTGAGCGTGGCTGAAGTATAAAGAATTATTATCCTTTTCATATGCACTGCATGTTGGGTAATTAAGTATTAAAAGACATATCGACTATCAAAGACTAATTACATAAGACATTTACGCCTCGCTTGTGATTATACTTAATATTCCGAAGCCATGATTATAACCTTTAGCAGACGATTAATTATAGACTTCCTACCAGAAATCAAACATGTTATTTGCCCTTTTCCTTTGTACTGCGTTTCTCATTTAAATTAAAATATTTATAATTAACTTGAAGAATTCCTATAGTAGGTGCCTATGATGTGAACCAGATTATGTTGTGAAGAAAATGACAGTAGTTATAATGAAGCTCCACTTAGAAGCAAAATTATACTTCCTTTTGTCCTGTCGGGTCTCTCCTTTCTCGTTACTTTGTAACCATGAGGAGACACTGTAACAATGCATAGATCTTCAATTAATTTTGTCTTCGTAATACATAACAAAATAAAATGGGATAGAGTATTATATATACTATGAGTAGTTCTGCTGGATTATATTTGGATAGGGACCGCAGTACCGTAATGGTTAGAGATCTCGACTCGGGAAGTGACAAGCCCGCGTTCAAGCCCGCTGCACGACGGTAGGAAGGGTACTCAGCCTTAATTCCTCAGGTCTAACCTGCCTGCGTCCACCTCCATTCGAATAAGGATTAATACTGACACATAAAAAGGCAAACAAGAACAATATTAAGATAACTAATCTGAACATCATAGACCCATAACAATATCTTCGAATATTTAATAAATTGACCCTATTTATTCTTCTTCTTCTTCTTCTTCTTCTTATTATTATTATTATTATTATCATTATTATTATTATTATTATTATGATTATTATTATTATTATTATTATTATCATAATTATTATTATTATTACTAATATGATTATAATTATCATCATCATAATCATTATTATAATTATTACCATTATTATTATTATTATTATTATTATTATTATTATTATTATTATTATTATTATTATTATTATTATTGTTATTATTATTATTATTATCACTATTATTATCATTATTATTATTATTATTATTATTATTATTATTATATCCTATTGCCGAGGTAGAAACAATTCCACTCATCGGACTTATTGAGTACACCTGTAACCATAAGAAACCATCGATACAGACAATTCTTTAATATATTTGAAATCGAGAAAAAAAAAACAGTGGTTGTGTCCTTCCACTTAACAAAAGAAAATCTCTCTCTCTCTCTCTCTCTCTCTCATCATGTATAACTCCATCAACACGGACAGTGTTCAGGTGACCAAAACTGAAGAAATAATTCCGTTCACAATGTACTAATTTACTAATATTACTACTACTACTACTACTACAGCTATTACTTCTTTTTTTATTTTTGTACTTCTTCTTCGTATTATCATCATTCTTCTTCTTCTTCTTCTTCTTCTTCTTCTTCTTCTTCTTATTATTATTATTATTATTATTATTATTATTTCTGTTATAAGAATAGCAGATACAATATGCATTGAAGAACTTCAAATGCACACAGATTTAAGCACAATGTTTAATAACATAACAAAAATTGGAATAAGTTACATAATAAGCATATACTGCGTTCACGGGCAACAATTACTCGAAGTTAATGAAGTACAGAAAGAAATCTAGTTCGCTCACAAGAGGAAAGCGCTTTTCCGTCATTATAACATTAGTCTTCTGAACGAACCCTAAACACTTTCCGATGCCCTAATGAAGTCCTTAAACAAGGTTGCTTGTTCTCTCACACAAGGAAAGCGCCTTCCCGTTATAGAATAGGCTTAAATAGAGCCTTTATGAAATTCTAGTCCTCTCGTAGAAGAAAAGGGAGTTCTTGTGAAAGCAACTCAAAAACTGCGAGGCTTAACAAGGGCTCTTAAATGATTCTAGTTCTCTAACACACACACACACACACAAGTACATACAAACTTTCCATTACGGTAAAAGGCTCAAATAAGATCTTAAAAAAAGGTTTAGGTTTTTAACAGGAGAGTGCCTTTCTTTCACTGAAAAGGACTTCTTGTGAACGCAGCCTACTCTCTGAGGCTTAATAAGGCCTTTGCAGTTATAACCACCACCATCACCATTACTACTACTACCACTACTACGACAAGGTCGTCTCCACGACCTCGACGTCTCCAGCACAACCGGTTTCGTAGGGAATGTTACTTTTTGGTACGTCTACCATTTCCTCCTTTGCCGCTGGGAAGGAGGAGGAGGAGGGGGAGGAGGAGGAGGAGGAGGAGGAGGAGGAGGAGGAGGAGGAGGAGGAGGAGGAGGGTACACGTAGGTTGATATTTAGGTACGTAGCTATGTAAGTGCATATTTTCGTAGGTTGGGTAATTTTATGAACCAATGACCTCAATACTTATAAGAGGATCAGTCCCAGAGTAGGTACCTGATGTACCTCAATGCCAGATGAAGCACTTGCGTTTAAACTTTCCTATTCGGTTTGGTTAGGTTAGGTTAAATAAAGTTAGGTAAACATAACCTTACTTAAGCAACCTACCTAACGTAATCTAACCTTACATAGCCAAATTTTATATATTATTTTAATTTTAAATTTCTGCATTCAGCCTCAATCCCAAATGAGGCATTTGCCTCTAGCCTCAATCTCAAATTAAACACCTAATTATGACATTAGTTGTTTATATCGAGACTGATCCCGATAGGATACTGCAAGCTTAATCACCCTTAATTAGAGATAAGTATGTAGGCAGGTAAATATGTAAGTACTGAGCTTATATAAGTAAACTGAGTAGGTTGCTATCGCATCGATAATTACGTTATTGTTGATAATCTTTAACATTAACTGTTTTCTTGCCTTTAGGAGAGAAAAGGGTAACTCTCACGTAGGTACGTAAGTACATAGTGGTAGGTTGACTCATCGATGAAAGGTAAGTACGCATCCAAGCAGGATGGTTTGGTAGATATGATAACATACAGAAAAAAAATACTCTTACTGGTCGATTCCTTGAAGGTAAGCACGTAAGTACTTAGGTGCATTTGTACGTAAGTTGGGTAGGTTTGTATAACGATGACTTCAGTATTAGTAAATTAAGGCAAGTCTGTTTACTTATAATTTTTCCTTTCAGAAGGTAAGTGCGTAGTTAGACGAGTGAGTACGTAAATAGAGGGTAAGTAGGTAGGTGTACAGGTACGTAAGTTGAATAGACTGATATACAATTACCTCATTTGCAATTTAAAAAAATTAATTAGCTTTTTCTTACATACAAGTACGTAGGTTGGCCAGTGATTAGGCACGTATGCACGTGAGTCTTTAGAAAAGTAAACTATTTTAATAGTATAAAAAAAAAGTTTATCATTTTGCAAATATTTTAGAATAAATTTCATGCAGTTGAATTCTTTCAGTTCGTTACGTATGTTCTCTGTTTTATGTGTCACTCTTATTACCCCATTATGGGGGTGGTCACAGACTGGTTGGCCCGAACCAGGCGCCTCCCTACTCGCAACCGCTACCACTGAGCTGCCGCAGACCTTCTAAGTTCCTTAAATGCATATTAAAAATAATTAACTAATGATTCGCATGTTCCAGATTTACGTCACGGATTCCCTTTTCAACTAAGGGCTAAGACGGTTGCCTTCTTGCGAAGGACTTGTTTTGGCAGATGTAATCCTTACCCTGAGTGCATGCCCTTGCTAACCTCAGACCGTGACGGGGCGCGAACCCTCGACCTGACGCCTCAGAGTCGCGGACGCTACCGGTTGAGCCACGGCGACTACTAACTAATGATTCGCATAAGATATTAAAAAAAAAAAAATGGTAATATTACACTGGAAACTTCACTTTGAAACTGGCATAAAATCTACACTAAAGCTAATTTTCGGTGGTGTCTTGGAATAAGGTCAAATCGAAAGAAGTTTTAGTTAAGGGTATACCCCATACTATAGCTTACAATGAATGCAAACGAAAAATATCAAGTACTTAAAGAAAATGATCGGCTTTACGTCAGGGACTCCCTTTTTCTATTAAGGGTTAGGACGGTGCCTTCTTGGGAAGTACATTGGGTTTGGGAAGTGTGACCGGTACCATGAGTGAATGCCCTTTATAACCTCAGACCGAGGCGGGCCTCGAACCCACGACATGCCCCATCAAAGTCGAGAGTGTTATCACTTGGCCATGATGACCACAAATATATAGAGTTAAAATAACAACTAACATGTATTATATATCATTGATTATCTAAAGAAAATTAAAAATATATTAGAAAAAAACGGATATTGCATTTCAACATGCAAAAAATTGTTTGGGTCTGCCGTGGGAAAGATCAAAATATTTTGAGCCAAAGGTTAATGACTTGCCGGCCGCGAGAGAGAGAGAGAGAGAGAGAGAGAGAGAGAGAGAGAGAGAGAGAGAGAGAGAGAGAGAGAGAGAGAGAGAGAGAGAGAGAGGGAAAGGAAGTTTGGTGGTTTGGTCGGCGAATTCCTTCACACTTCTTCACCTCAACTCCGCAGACGACGCCGACAAAACACTCGAGGAAAGGTTGTTCGGCGACCTTGCCAGGTCCGCCCATTCCCCTCAGGCACTCTAGTTTTTCTTGAGAGAGAGAGAGAGAGAGAGAGAGAGAGATTATTTATTTTATTTTATTAATTTATTGCGCCAAGGCGTCAGACATTACATGAGTTCATACAAATAATGCTTCAAATGGATATAAAACAAAGAATTGAACATGGTTTACAGGGAGGTGCACATATTGATAAAACATTGCTGCATACTAACACACAACTCACAGAATGGCAGCACAGAGTACATTATATGCAAAAGTAAAGCTCAGAGAAACGCAGAATGCACAAACAGAATTATACAGCAACATACAGAAAATATATGTATAATTCAATATAATTAATGGCCAGAGAGAGAGAGAGAGAGAGAGAGAGAGAGAGAGAGATATGGTTACTGTTTCTTTCCATTATACTTCACTTGAGATTCACAAGAAAGATAGATAGAAGGATGGATGCATGGATGGAGAGACTGGCAGTTAAATAGATAGATAGATAGATAAATATATTTCATGGATGATATATAGACAAACACATAGATAGACAGATAGATAAATGCATTATTGGATAGAAAGATAGAGATAGATAGACAGACAGATAGAGAGAAAAAAAAGAGAAGCTTAAGGGGAATTCCTCTGTTCCTTCCTTTTTTTTTTTTTATTTAATTGGTATTACCTAGAGTGCATTACATCCTTGAGGCAAAAAGGTCTGCCCCCTTTCTGTAAGTCACCCAATTCCTTAATATTCGAACTTGACCTCAGAATCCTTAGGATCCTATTCTCCCAAGGGGTAAAAAGGTTGCATTTGACGCCATATCACTTCCCCGACCTATCCCTATAAAACTTACATAGACTGGTTGATTGGCTGATACGATAACTGATTAAAACTTTGATCATTCTTGAGCCCCTTAGGGGCGTTAGGAAGAACACCGAACCTTAATACTCCAGCTCCAGACTGTCTGCGTCCACCCCCCATTCATGGGGAGTAATTGTGGCACAAAAAACAGCGCATTAGAGCAACAATAAGACTCTATCTTTTCTTCATACAACCATCTGCTGTAGGATCTTGTTCTACACCAAGAAGGGTTCGATACATAACAGGTGAAGTAGAGCACTGGAATATGGAAGCTTACGAGCAAGGACAAGGAAGTCAACCACTGTGAGTGGGGGGGGGGGAACAACACGATGCCGGTCTGAAGCCCGGACAAATGGTGAATCTTGGCGTAAGGATTAGCATTCGGTTATAAAACTTTACTGTCAAAACTTAAGATAATTTGGTCGAAAACATAATATATGAAAAACCGACCAGGTTATACACCCGTAAAACATAAGAGAAATGGCCAAGCCCGACCACTGGTAGATGCTGCAGATATGAGCTGAATGAAAGACTAGTTAAAAAAGCTACCCTACATGAAAGTGAGATTAAGCTAAAGGAACAGAACAGATGAACATGGGTGATGGCAAAAGAGGACTTCTGACTGTATACTTCTCGTTTTGTATTCCATGCTCACATGGGCTTTATGTTCCTCTCTAGCTTTTTGGAGGTTAGAGCTACTTATAACTCCAAGCTTTACCCCCGGCTACCCTTCCTGACATTAACGCTCTGTATTGTCCCGGGCTTAGGAACGGCACGGCGGTGGTGGCTTGCTCCCCTTAGTGGAGTCCTAATGGTTGAAGACTTTGATGAGAGCACGCATGAATACAATCCTGGAATTAGAACTGTGTTTGATCTCTCTTCAGGAAAGTGTACAATCAAGATAATGGAACGCGCATATGCGTTCTTCACAATATTAAATCAACTTTTAATACATATCTAAAGGAAAGTTCTTGCATGTACATACATACACGCACACATATATATGTATACAAACACAAAAACACATATATATTGCTATGTAAAGAAAACATACTGCTACCATCTGGATCCTGCAATTATATGTTTCTAGTGAGAGAATGTTGTTCATGCTAAGAGCATATTTAACTTATATGATGACAGAAATTATATGAGAACGGACAAAATCTGAGATAAAGTGAATGTCTTTAAAGAATCTTTCTTCTTCTTCTTCTTCTCCTTCTTCTTCTTCTTCTTCTTCTTCTTCTTCTTATTATTATTATTATTATTATTATTATTATTATTCTAATTATTATTATTATCATTATTATTATTATAATTATTATTATTATTATTATTATTATTATTATTATTATTATTAAAATAAGCAGCAGCAGCAACAGTAATTGTAGTAGAAGTAGTAGTTGTAGTAGTCACAGTGGTGGTAGTAGTAGTAGTACATTAATAAGGCCCATTTCTATGACTTGGAAACGAGGAGTCACAAGCAACTCTCCTGTGATGAATATGCTTTAACTAATTTGATTTCGTTCATATGGGATGTTATGTTATGATATAATACAGGCAAGTTCTTCTTCTTCTCAGTAGCGTTCCTGTAACAGATAAATGTCCAACAACTAAACACTGAAAGATACTTGACAAGGGCGAAATTACTTGAATTGCATATGGGAGTAACGACCAAGTTGCTGGTTTGCAAAAAAACACTCATTCTATGGAGTTTCGCCCCGTCAAGGACAGAGGTTAGTAAGGGCATACACTCAGGGTAAAGATTACATCTGCCAAAACAAGTCCTTCGTAAGAAGGCAACCGTCCTAGCCCTTAGTAGAAAAGGGAGTTCGTGATGTAAAACCGAATCCATCCATCTACTCATTCTATGGAGTTTCACGCTGAGGGTGACCTAAGCAGTGATGGGAGAGAAAACTGCGGTAACTCTTTATCCCAGAGTAGTTAAGATATAGGGGGTGATGGAATGAGAAAAATTTCTGGTGAAAGGGTATGTGCTTTGACTCCGCTATCCCCCTTGGAAGGACATTACGACCATTGCTTATGTATGTGTAAACAAACCTCCAAGAGATTTAACTGAAGAAACTTAAACGTTTTACCCTGATATTGTGCGTCAAAGAATGAGTTGGCTCCAGTCAGAATTCCTTAATTTTCGGGCTCGAGAGAGAGAGAGAGAGAGAGAGGAGAGAGAGAGAGGAGAGAGAGAGAGAGAGAGAGGAGAGAGAGAGAGAGAGAGAGAGAGAGAGAGAGAGAGACTTCAGATCATATTAACTAACCTAAACCATTCGAATTCACTGCCAGAGACTGACATTTTTTTTTTTTTATTAGGAGAGGAGTTACTGTACCGTATCACTCAACCATACTGCATGTGTCATGGCATTTGACGCGTAATCTTTTCACCGCTTGTTCTAATGTCTTTTGAGACTCTTGTAGGGATATATCAAAGATAATATTTAAGTCTGGGGAGAAAAAGAGGAAAGTTGGACTTAAACGATTGTACACTAAATCAATGCACTAATTTTGTTTTATAATTGTGACACCAAGACAGGCCAAAAATAAAATTAAAATAAATTTACCCTCATCGAGCCTGGGCACGAAGAAATCATAGATAGAAACGGAGATGGGGAGTATTGTGACTTGTCAGATGTGAAGGGATAATAAGACATGTGTAACGAATGTCCAAGAATATTCGGTGTTGATGTAGGCATAGAAAGAGAACCGTAACTAAAGGAAGACTTAACATCGAACTGTCCCGGACAGTCTTATTTAAGTCTACAAGACCCTACAGCTGTAGTATTGCAACCGGCGGTTGATGCCATGTGCCAACCTACTACATATAAATACTTCTGCCTTGTCCTTAAACTGCTACTTTTAAAAAAATGTTTTCATGGTGCCCGGGCCCGATGACGGCAATTTTCTTTGCCCGTTCCGGTGTCACACTCATAAAAAATGACTGCAAATGACATTTAAATTGAAGACAACAAATTTCAAAGCTACCAATTGGAGATACAATTTATTTTATGATATAATTAATGAAGGTATGAGTTCGAAGCCATCCGGATAGGAAATAGGTCAGGTTAAGTTAGGTTTGATTAGATTAGTAAATTGGAAAGAGCCTGCCAATTTGAGAGGTAGTATAACCATATGAATAAATGGACAAAGAGAGTCAGGTGGAAGGTATTCCCAAGTAGAACACTGGGATGAGACTGTTTGGTATATTATTAGGTTAAGTTAGATCTGACTAGGTAAACTAGGTTAGTAAAATTGGAGAAAGCGTACGTAACGATAGCCAGAGGTGCATTTTCTCAATCTGATTCCAAACAACATCTACAGCTTGAGAGTACGGTCCAGACCCAAAACTGCTTCGAAATGACCTGCCATGGAAGGTCTGTAAGACCCTTCCATGGCAGGTCATCTTAATCTTAAAGTTTCTCCCTCTTCTCTTCATCAATAAAAATAAACTTTCTAAATGAAATAAAAATCAAGGAAACTATTTTTTTTAAGGCTTTACCAAAATTTTCAAAATAAAAAAAACTGCATCCATGCAGAAAAGTAGGTGAAAACACTATAATACACACACACACACACACACACACACACACACACACACACACACACACACACACACACACACACATATATATATATATATATATATATATATATATATATATATATAAAGATATATATATATATATATATATATATATATATATATATATATATATATATATATATATATATATATATATATAAAGATATATATATATATATATATATATATTATATATATATATATATATATATATATATATATATATATATATAAAATTCATGGTGATGACGTATTTCCAACCATGTCAGGGGAAGAAATCAATGGATAACATCATGCTGGTGTATAGTGTGACCACAGCTCAAGAATACTTGGCGCCAACTCTCGAGGACATCTTTCAGGTATTCTCAAGAGACACCGTATTCATCATGCAATGCATGTGCCAGATTACAAGCCCGCGTAAACGCGCACTCATACGAGACACATTTCAAGAGATCATGAGCATATGAATGTCGACAATTGAGTTAAAATATATTCCATCCTCAAAGGGAGACATATGGCCTCCAAGGGGGCCGACTGGCACACCTGAAGGGGATCACAGACTTTACAGTGTACGGGTAGCACTCTACCGCCATGTTCCTCAAGGTGTCGTAAAAGTCAACGAAATGGGACGTAGCGAGGGGACTTGGAATTCCTTCCGTTGCTTTTTCCTTCAACAAACAGCTAAGTTCTTTGCTTTGACTCAGCCACTCCCCTTACAAGAAGGATGATGTCTTTTGCAATGAGATATAGAAGTAGGTTGCGTAAAGGTCTACAAGAGGCCCTGGACCCTTAGAAGAGCTTTTAAGGGGTCCGAGGCTAAAGGAAAGTTGGGAATGGTTGAGCTATAATGCATGCGTTCCGGTTCCTAATTTTGCACGTGCGCATTCTTCCCAAAATAGATTTTCAGAGTTTAACACATGAGTTTAGCAAACAAGGTCGAAACGTGTTATCCTGGATAAATATCCTCTTTCAAAAACTCACTTATCTAGTCTTGTGACAGGCTTGCAAAAGGTCTAAGCACTGAGAGATTCTAATTACCTGTGGATCACTGCAGTGCAGGAAATTATTTGCTCATTCTAAGCTCAATAAAGCGTTATGTTTTGCCCATACAAAAAATTAGAGGCTAGAGGCCTCGGTAATTCAGTAGTGGAGCGAGCGAGTCGAAGAGACTAACGCGGGTTCGAGTCTAACACGGGGCGTTAGGAAGAGCATCAAGCCTTAATCCCCCAGCACCTACGTGTTTGTGTCCACCCTCATTCGAGCGGGGACTAATTATAACACATAAAACGGTGCATATAAAACATTATTTGGCTACGTTAATTCACAGACTGAATTCCGGACTTTGCGGTGTTTAATCACAGGCAAAATAGAGGCGGAACAAGGTACTAAAATAATAACACATAGCCAATGAATTACTAAATATATTAATAAATACATAAAGAATAAAAATCAATCAATCAACCAAAAAATAAACAACTAACAACAGTAACAAAACTCCCAAATAAAATCTAGGAACGTCTCAATCTCTCAGATAATCACTAACTCTTGAATACCTCAAAAATATACGTTTCCTAGTGTGTGTGTGTGTGTGTGTGTGTGTGTGTGTGTGTGTGTGTGTGTGTGTGTGTGTGTGTGTGTGTGTGTGTGTGTGATTACCTAATTGTGTTTACGGGAAAGAGCCCAAAGCTCGTATCTTCCCGTCTCCTGATCGGTTCCATTTTATACTTAGTCATACTTATCATACCTGTCCTTAAAACTATGGATTGAGATAGCATTAACTACCTCCTCGCTTAGCGAATTCCAATGATCAACTACTCTTACACTGAAAAAGTATTTCCTTACATCCTGCAAAGAAGTTTTCTTACGAAGCTTCAAACTATGACCTCTAGTTCTAGAGCCAGCCATAACAAAATATCGATCCCTATCCACTCTATCATAACCATGAAGGAATTTAAAGACTGTCACCATATCCCCCCTCACTCTTCTAGCTTCGAGTGATGGTAAGTCTAATTCCCTCAGCCTCTCATCATAACTGAGATTGCGTATTTCTGGCACCAGTTTCGTGGCATGTCTTTGAACTTTTTCAAGCTTAGCTATGTGCTTTTTCAAGTGCGGATTCCAAAAGGGGGCTGCATGTTCCAGTTTTGGCCTCACATAGGTTACATAAATATTTCTGAACATTTCCTTGTCCATGTGCCTGAAGGCTACCCTTACATTTGATAAGAATGCATATGCTGCCCTTACTATGCCATTTATATGTATTTCTGGAGACAAATTTGCCAGTATGTTTACTCCTAGATCTCTCTCATTTTCTGTCTCTTGAAGTTGTACTCCAGCCACCGAGTAGTCAAGCTTGGGCCTTCTTGCACTTGTACCCATTCTCATTACCTTACATTTTGAAGTATTGAATTTCATTAGCCACTTTTCTGACCACTCATGCAGATTATTTAGATCCTCCTGAAGTTCTCTACCATTGTTCTCGGTTTTTACTTTCTTCACAATCTTTGCATCATCTGCAAACATATTCATGAATGAATTTACAGACTCTGGTAGGTCATTTACATATACAAGGAACAAAAGTGGCCCTAAAACTGAACCCTGTGGAACTCCACTACTAACTCTTCTCCATTCAGACACTGAGTGTCTTACTCTAACCCTCTGTTCCCTTCCTTCTAAGTAAGTTTTTATCCATTCCAAAACATTTCCACCTATTCTAGCCATTGATTGCAGCTTCCTAATAAGTCTCCCATGTGGAACAGTGTCAAACGCTTTCTGGAAGTCTAGGAATATGCAATCTGCCCAGCCCTCTCTTTCCTGTAAGATTTGGCTTACCTCATCATAAAATTCTAATAAGTTTGTTACTGTTGATCTACCTTCTCTAAAGCCATGTTGCCTCACTGACAAAAAGTTGAAGGATTCCAAGTGAAGAGAGATATGTTTCCTTTGTAGTTTCTCCATAACTTTGCAAACTATGCTGGTCAAGGAAACTGGTCTATAGTTCAGAGCCGTATCCCTCCTTCCCTTTTTGAAGATAGGTATCACATTTGCTTGTTTCCAGCATCTTGGAATCTCCCCCGACTCCAGTGACTCCTTAAATATGATACTTAGTGCCACTGATATTGTGTTTGCGCATTTTTTAAGCACATGAGGGGATATGTCATCAGGACCTGTAGCTTTATGAACATCTAAATTCATCAGCGCTTTGCATACCTCTGTGGCTGTAAGGTTGATGTTCTCTAATACCGGCCCTTGAGCTTCTATCACTGCAATTTGAGGGGGTGGGGTATTTTCTACTGTAAATACTGACTGAAACTCCTTGTTCAATTCTTTGCAGATCTCTTCATCCGTCTCAGTGATGCTTCCATCCGCTCTCTTTAGCCTTAAAACCTGTTCTTTTACCTTCACTTTTTCCTCTGATAAAGCTGTGGAAAAGCTTGGGATTTTCTTTAGCCTTCCTGGTGATGTCCCTCTCATAGTCTCTCTCTGCCTCTCTCCTTTTACTTAGGTAGTCATTTCTTGCTCTTTTGTAGGTTTGCCAGGCATTTATGTTTTTTCTCCTCCTATACCTTTTCCAGCATTTGTCTCTCCACTCCTTAGCTCTTTTACACCCATTATCGAACCATTTCTCTCTGGCATGAAGTACACCTACTTTGGTGACAGGTATGCAGCAATCTACTATCTTCCCATATTTCTCACAAAAGATGTCATACATTTCTTGTACAGATTTGTTGTAAAATAAGGTTCTCCAGTCAATAACTGCAAAAAGCTCTTTCATTTTGATGTAATCTCCTTTCGGATAGTTCCTCCTCATGTCCTCAGTGCCTCTACTCTCAGGAAGAATATCTTCAATGATATACTCCATCAACAACACACAGTGGTCACTCTTTCCAATTGGTGGTTCATACTTAATTTTTTCAATATCCAACACATTATCTGTGAACACTAGATCAAGTAGTGATGGCTCATCCCCACCCCTGGCCCTTGTTGGTTCCATTACATGTTGGTGTAGGAAATTCCCTTGTACGCAATCTAGGAATCTTGCCCCGAATGAGTCCTCACCACTGTGTGGGTCAAGATTTATCCAATCTATCTCTTTATGATTAAAGTCTCCCATAATCAAAATCCTACATTTTTTTTTCCCGTGCCATGTTAACAACTGAGTTTATGACTTCAATAGTACCTATATGACTTTCCTCATAAATTTCAAGCCTATTTTGGTTCCTTGGTGGGTTGTATACAACAGTTATTATAATGCTCTCTGACCCAGTATTTATGCGAGCAACGAGAAATTCCTTGAACTCACTTTCTATAGCCAAGTTTATTTCTTCAACTTGAATCCTTTCACTTATGAGCAGTGCTATCCCTCCACCAGTCCTCTCAGATCTTTCAACCCTTAGTATTCTGAAGCCCTTAGGAAAAACTGTGACACTGTTTATGTCCTCACTCAACTTAGTCTCTGTAATTGCTACTATATCTGCCTTACTGTTGTGAATCCTATCTTTTAATTCTACTGCCTTACCAGCTAATCCATCAGCATTTGTGTATAACAATCTTAATGAGGCCCCATCCCCTGATCTTCTGTCATTATCTTCTTTATCTCCCCTTTGTCTGGAAGAACTCTGTAACGAAAATTTTTCTTCTCTTCTTCATTTCTTTCATCATTTAACCTTCTTGCCTCTTGCAACAAGTTTTTGATCTTTCCCATCTCTTCCTGTGTTCTGTATCGTCTAATGAACACTTCTTTGAATTCTTGAAGGTCTTTTAGACTTTTTTTTCTCAATATTTCCCTACATGTTTCCCCTCTCTCAAAGGTTACTTTTGTTGGTCTCGGCTTTCCTTCCCTCGAATATTTACCTAGTTGGTGTATGTTTACAATATCCTCAGGACCACAAACTACTCCAAGCTTCCTTATCAGGTCTACAACCCTAGCTTTATTTTCTTCAAGTCTCCCCTGCCATGTTGGCTCCTGGGATTCGCTTATGCCTGAGATTACCACTGTCTTCTCCTTATCAAGTGCCTGTCTGATGAGTGGGTTTGCCCTTTCCATCACAACGTCTTTCATTTTTTCGATTACTGTCTCTTTATAGTCAACTGTTTGTATGTTTTCCAGTGCCACCACCTTTACAGCCTCTTTTACTGCCACATTCCCATTTAGTGCATCAGCAAAGGAAGTTTTCATGGCATCATTTTCCATATTCAGCTCCTGGAACTCTTTTCTGAACTGTTCAATGTTTTCCTTAATCTGGACATTCCAAGCAGCAATCTCGTCTCTCTCAGAAGAGAGCAGTGAACTAACATCTAATTCCTTTAGGTTGTCATTCAGCTGTTTGTTTTTATCTTCTTGTTTAGAAATTCTAGATTCTAGTTGATTATTTTCCCCTTCCAGCTTCTTTATTCTTTTTTCTAGTTCCTTTCTCTCCTGCCCTTGTGCTTTATTTGCTTCCTCCAAAGATCTTATTTGCTCTCTGAGTGTTTCATTCTCTTTCATTTCTCCATCCATATTCCGAATTTTATCATCAAGGCTTATAACCATTGCCTCTAAATTCTTGATTTTCTGCTTAAGTCTCCTAATGGCTACCCCTCCTACCGACCCATGGATGGGAGAGGTTTGGGACAGAGATGGCGTCATTTTTATGTTCTCCCTCTCACAGAATATAGAAAGAAGACGAGAAAGAGGAAAAAAAAAGAGAAAAACTTTTAATTAAGCTTCACACAGAATTTTTATAGCTCCATATAAGTGCTATTTAGTGACTCAGTTTATCTCTTTTCTGGTAACACACATCTTAACTTAAAAACTTGACCATGGTAATTTAAGGATAAAAAGAAAAAGAAAAACAAAAGTCAAACCTAAAGGAAAATTCGAATTTGTGTGTGTGTGTGTGTGTGTGTGTGTGTGTGTGTGTGTGTGTGTGTTTATGAATAAATATTTATACAGACACACGATCTAATGTGCACATATGTATGGTTATTGACAGAACAATGGACGTATGTTCACTTAATAAAAAGCCTTTCTTCTCCTCTGAAATAAATCTCTTTTGAGTACGGATGAAGACAGAATTCAAATCAAGTAGAGCTCTCATGGTATGCCACGTGAGGAATAAAATGCGTGTGTGCATGTGTGTGCGTGCGTGAATGTGTGTGTGTGTGTGTATGTGTGCTTTGGTTGTATAGGGAAGATGCGTGAATGTATGTGTTTTGTGTGTGTGTGTGTGTGCGCGCGCGCGCGTGCGGCCAAGCTAGATAGGCGATTCGCAAAAGCAGGAATATTTAAAACCAAATATGATGTTACGATAAAAGGGAAAAATACTTTAATAAAACAGGAAAAAGTCTAATGATATAATTAAATGCAAAGCATTAGGATATGTGGTAAACAGATTAGTATCAACGTCTTGTGTTGAGAGAGAGAGAGAGAGAGAGAGAGAGAGAGAGAGAGAGAGAGAGAGAGAGAGAGAGAGAGAGAGAGAGAGAGAGAGAGAGAGATAAACTTACTTATGCATCTAAACAGTGGCTTTCAACCTTTTCACTCCCTTTCCCTCTTCAAGAAGTTTCAACACGCTCTTGCCCCCTTTCCATTTTCTCTCATGTACCCCTACAGAAAACGTAGACAAACATAACGTATATGAAGAGAAAGCCCTTATTTTATTTCAAAGCTGAAATAAAATAATCAGGGGAAAAATAGTGCCGTGGCTCCCTTAAAATTATCCCATAGCCCTCAGGTTGAGAACCACTGATTCTAAAGTGAGGAAGCCTGTAAATCGACCTGCAGCTTCGACCTCACTCACTTGACTCGATCCAATCCCCGGCAAATCACTTTAGTCCCGCTACTGACTTCTTGGCGGCAGGTCGGAGGGTAAACAAGCTTTTGCCCCTGTCAAGTCGATTAGCGATGCAACATAAAACAAGTGATGATGGCTGGTTGCAGCAGTTGCTAATGACTTCAGCGGTATCTTTTGCCACTTGGGCACACGCTTCTGAAAGCGAGGATGCGCAAGAAGGCGGAAAAGAAATGAGGTATCTAAAAAAGAGAAATCGGCATGGTTGCTATTCTACTTTTAAGATGTCTCGATGTGTTTCCTGATCAGGAGAGTAAATAGAAGATCTCAGAGTCAAGAGAGACCAAGAACGGTGCCATTAGGGCAATTGTTTCCAGTTAATATGGATGTTGAGGGTGGAAAAGAAATTAGGAAATCAAAAAGTTATTCGGCATTGCTGCTTTCTTTTGAGCTGCTTCCTAAGTTTCTAATCCGAAGAGTAAACAGAAGATCTCAAAGTGAACAGTGCTCAAGAATGGTGCCACTAAGGCAACTGTTCCTAAAACTTGGATGCAGAAGGAGTAAAAGAGATTAAGTAATCAAAAAGAAGTGGTTCTTACAGAAGAGAGTAATTAAGAAAATGGCTGTAGAGAATTCGAGATTGACCTTATTACTGTTGCGAACCAAAAAATGCTTGCAAGGTAAGTTAATTAATTATTAAGCTAATTTGTAAAATTTCTTCAAGAGGGAATAATAATAATAATAATAATAATAATAATAATAATAATAATAATATATTAAAGGAAGAAATCGCAAGAAAGGGCTTTACACTGTTCCTCACTTACCGGTACTTGAGACCCCTTTTGAAAGGCAATCAAAGGTATATTAATATTAAATCTGCAACATGGTTATCTTGCATGATCTATTTTGTAACGTTTTGAAAAGTGGAAATAAAAGAAAAATATTCGAGTGAAAAGTAAAGAACGAGGTTACACTATTCCTAACTTGGAAGTCGCTTCTGCAAGGAATCCAGACACATCATAAAACGTTTGACAATGTTGCTACCAAAATTGACCTATGGTTACACTATTCCTAACTTGCACGTCGCTTCTGCAAGGAATCCAGACGCATCACAAAACGTTTGACAATGCTGCTATCAAAATTGACCTATGGTTACACTATTCATAACTTGCAAGTAGCTTCTGCAAGGAATCCAGACGCATCATAAAAGGTTTGACATTGTTGCAATCAAAGTTGAACTATTTTGCAGTATATCCTAAAGAGAAAAATAAATAAAATATATAAGAGCACTAAAGCAAGCTTAATAACACCGCGAGGCATTAGGAAGGACATTCAACCCTAATCCGCAAGCCCAAACATGTCTTTGTCCATCATTAATGGAATGAGGACTAACTGTGATACCAAATATGGTACTTTTAAGTACAAAGAGTTCAACAACGGGCATTGCACTATATCTATAAATATCTAGAAAATAATTCGACAATATTGCTATCTTAACTGAGCTTTTTGTAATGTTTTCCAAAGAGGAAAGTAACTATAAGATATTAAGTGAAGAAAGCTCATGAACGGGGTACACTGTTACTAACTTTGAGGATTCTTTTGCAGGTATGGTAAGGTATCTATGATATAATTCTGCACTGTTGCTACACTTCAGCTATTTTGTGGTGTTGTCTAAAAAGGATGATAAATAACAGACTTTAAGTGAGGAGATAAAAAAAATCTGATTTAACTTTTTCGGAAACTTAAACACACACACACACACACACACACACACACACACACACACACACACACAATGAGGGTACTCAATGGTACTGAAAAGTACTTCTGCATCGTCGCTATGTTACTTGAAGATGAATGTATATAAATGATAATATTTATTTGAATGTAAGAATCTCAGTAACGGGGTTTACACTGTTGCTATCCTCTTAGATCCTTATGCAATGTATCCAAATGGAAATGTAAATACTGACTTGTTGAGTGAATGGATTTCCAAGAAAAAATCGGCCCCAACTGTCAGTTGGTATTTATTCAAGTCTCTTAAATGAGGTAACGTGATAAATGACGATCCTACTTATATTGTTTACATGGCTGGTAATTTAGTCCAAGATGAGATATATGAATGTGGTGAGGGGGGATATAAGGTGGTGTGATGTGAGGGAGGAGGATGCAGGGGGTAGAGGGATATAGGGACGATCCATGATGGTGGAAGCCGAAAGACTAGATGATGATGGTAATTCAGTCTTAATATCAGTTCAAAAAGCCATTTTAACTAGAATTTCCAATTTTCTTGAAATTTTTTTGTTTTTGTTTTTTGTTTTTACTAACTGGGTTGCACTTCTTTTGGAAGCAAAGACCAATTTGTTATTGCTCTAACAGGGCCCAGTATCCCACTTAATTTTGGACCAATAGCCAATTATCTGATGTGTTAGAGGGCTCCAGTATTCCACTTCATGTGGGTACAATAACCAATTAGCTGCTAAATGTATTGGGTACCAATATTCCACTTCATTTGGCCATAAAAACAAATTCTGCTCATATTTCAACTGGGAGCTAGTATTCCACTCCAGTATGTTTTTTTTTTTTTTTTTTTTAATGAGAAACAGAGATGGGGAATGTTTTGACTTGTAAGCTGTGATAGGATAATACGAGACGTTTAACTAATAAGAATATTCGGCGAAGATGTCGGAATAGGAAAAGAACCGTAATAGAAGGAAGACTTAACATCGGGCAATTAAAAGCCATATTGTATCTAATTCTACAAGGTGCCAGTATTCCACTTCATTTGGGTGCAAAAATCATATTGCTATTATTGCACCAAGACGCCTGTATTTCATATGCTGTTATTTCAGTTAGGTGCCAGTGTTCTATACTTCATTTGGGGGCAAAAACCCAATTTTCTATTATTCAAATTTGGGAACAGTATTTCACTTTACTTAAGCACAAACTCTAATTTACTATTATTCCAATTAGTTTTCTTTTTTATGATTGTGACACCAGGACGGACCTCAAAAAATATAAAATAAAACAGCCCTCATCGGGCCTGGGCACGAAGAATACATAAAGTAAAAAGAAACAGAGATGGAGAGTGTAATGACTTGTCAGATGTGAAGGGATAATAAAAGATGTGTGATGAATATCCAAGAATATTCAGTGTAGCTGTAGGCATAGAAAAAGAACCGTAACTGAAGGAAGACTTAACATCGAACTGTCCTGGACAAAGCTATTTAATTTCAAAAAGCCTTCAGCTGCAGTATCGCAACGGGCGGCTGGTGCCATGAGCCAACCTACTACTACCAGTTATTCAACTTCATTTGGGTACAAAAGCTTATTTGGTATTCATTAAACTGGGTGCCTGTGTTATACTTCATTACTCGCATTAACCAATTTGGTATTTTGTCAACACGGATCCAATATTAATTTGGGAGATAACATATCAGAGCTTTAGCAAAAAATTATTCATGTTAGGTTAGGTCAAGTTACAGTTTCTGTTAAATAAATTACCAGTTCACCATTTCTAAAAAAAAAAAAATAAACTTGGCAGTTCAAAGAAGTTTATTATTGAACGAAGCGATTGATTTTTTTTTTTTTTTTGCACAAACAGCGTGCCAATTCCCCCTATGAAAAGTAGGCATTCAAAATCTTGTTGCTTTTATAGTGTGCGATCTACCTACTCATCTACTGTCTATTTTCCCCTAACTAACTAAACCTAATCAAACTAACCTAACTAGGGGAAATTCTGTTTTGTACAAATAATGTCAATAGTTGTTTTTTTTTATCAAAATTTATTTTTTGCTTATTAGTAATTTAGAATATGCGTGGCGTACATGGTTAGGTTGCGTTAGGTTAGGTTACGGTACAACAGACTGCAGACACTGGTAGACCGCACACTGAAATACCATCGCAAACCCTGTGTATTTTTTCCTTTTTACCTTTGAAGAAAGAAATGAACTAGAATAGAAGCACTGCCTTAAAACAAATTATGTTGAACTTTCATTTCTTGAACTATTTCTTTAATTTTTTTATTTCCGTCAACGGAGTAATACCTTATATTAAAAATATCCACTTTAAAAACAAAATAAATATATTTCAGAAATTATGTTCAATATATATCAATTTCGTTTACATGAGACAGGAAGAATGGGCATCATTACTCTAATCAATGCCCGGAATAGTGAATTACATATTGTTAAAGCTTGACCTCACACAGTTAATGGCAAATTCAACTTACCTTGCTACCTTCAAGAGAGTCCTATCAATGGAACAAAATTAATCTTTTAAAAGGGAGTGTTAATCAGTTTTAGGTCAAAATGGGTCTTGGGGACGGTCATCTTAATACTAGGTCAAAACGGATTTAATGGGTAACATAGCCTACTTTTTTTCTTTTTCTAGATAGGTACATGCGTCAATGTTATTTTAAGTATTCTAAAGTTTATTTTACAATAAATGCTAAATAAAACTTCTTTTCTATTATAAAGTTTTAGGTTGGAAATATAGGCCTATCCTGAACTTTATTATTTTTTGGCCAAAATGAGTCTCATGAAAACTTAACCCATTTTTTTTTTATTTTCAACTAGTTTGCTATACCTCTTTAATGCATACAATTGTATATATGCATTTAGAAGAAATGAAAAATAAGTCAGCCTAATGCACACAGTAAACCAAACCTCCTCAACAGGGGGCAAAATTTCCATAAGGTCTCACTTTTATTTCTCTTTTAATTTCAGAATCGCAACGGCTATATAACATCTTGAATGCAACCATCTATCCATCCACACCCCACCCAGACCTTCCATTTCTCACCCTGTCCCAGACGACCTTCCATGTCTCTACTCCATCCTTGCAAGACGGTTTCATAACCATCCGCCTTCCGCCTGTCTTCCTCCTTTACCTGAACATCAAAGGAGGAACATTAGGGCCAGACGCAAAAACAACAGGTGAACGAGTTTCGGGGGGTAAAGTGTTGCTGAGAGAGAGAGAGAGAGAGAGAGAGAGAGGAGAGAGAGAGAGAGAGAGAGAGAGAGAGAGAGAGAGAGAGAGAGAGGCAACTGATATAAAATATATCATACGAGACAAGCTTATTCGCTTCGTCAAGAACACATATAAATATAATTTTTGTTGAGAGAGAGAGAGAGAGAGAGAGAGAGAGAGAGAGAGAGAGAGAGAGAGAGAGAGAGAGAGAGAGAGATAAGCAATTGATGTAAAATATCTCATGCGATACAGACTCATTTGCTTCGCCAGGAACACAAATAAACATGATATTATTATTTATCTTCACATGCATCTGTTGCCCTCTTTGTAAACAGACGTTCCTCGCGTCCTTGCCATTTGACTTAAATCCTAATTTATATTAATTTTCACGTCATAAAATGTTTGCTTATAAACAAGCTTGAAATTGCTGTTGATGATACTTTCGAAATGCATCAGTGGCGGCACATGGAGAGATTTTCGTCCTAATCTTTTATTAAATTGTTACTCACACCATCAGCTATCTATCTATCTATCTATCTATCTATACATACATATATACACTCATACACACACCAACACATAGAAACACACACCGATATGTGCATACACACACAAGCAAACGCAAAAAGTAACTCGAAAAAAATAAAAGCTATTTATGTAAATAAAAACCCAGATACGTCAGAGAGGGCGGTAGGACAACTGCCCCTAAGAAAATTGCCCTTTAGGACTACCGCCCCTAAGGACAATTGCCCCTTCAATATTCAATAATATGTTCTACAGATTACAGTTCAATATTCATACACCTCATCCATTGCTCATTGCAGGCAATAGCAATTATTTCAAAACCAAACCAAACTGTCGTAGGACTTTTGGGCTAGGTGTCAAAGGAAACGTTGAACACACTCTCCAGAGTGTGATAGGACGAGGCCTACGGTTAAGATGTGTCACGAAGATATATAGCGGGTCCTGTGGGACTTGGCATCTGGCATATCTCATAGCTCAAGAGGGTGAGAGATGTAAACCGGTCCTTTATTCCCCATACCACACAGAAACCCTTGTCCTAAATGTGAAGTACAAGCCCGGGGGAGATACCCAATGGCAATAGGCTATTACCACCCACTCCTTTGCAATAGGCTCGTTGGATTAGCCCCTCCCCTAAATAGGCGGGACTCCACTTCGAACCTGGCATTGATTTGCAGGACTAGATGTCACTTGATTTCATTGGCAGGATTGGATGTCAAGCCACGCCCTGCCCCTGGGGGTATTTCAAGAACCACCCAGGGCAGACACAGTTAGTTAGAGTTAGAGACCGGGCCTTGCCAGCAGCAGAGTTAACACAGTACAGCTGAGTTAGCCTCCCCCCCTTCCGGGGTGGGACTCAGGAATTAGTCGTGACAGGAACTGTAGTAATAGGAGCTCTGAGTACATAGATGTTAAAATAAGAATAAGTGTATAGAAAGGAAGATGTCTTTCACCAACCACGCTACCATAATTATAAGTATATAACGTAGGAGGAAATCCCTACGTCAGTGGTGGACAGCTCGGGATCAATCCACGCCGACACTTTACCGAAGAGAAGGAAGAAAAAAAAAATAGAAGAAAAAAATATATAGCATCTATGGAAGAAAAGTATAAGTGAAGAAACTTCAAGACGCTTACCAGCAGTGAGAGAGTGACACCGAGAAAGTCAGAGCTCCCCCTTCACTTACAGTATCATATTATGAGATCCAGCCACTCTCCCCCGCCTCCGTATTGGCAAGGCCCCCACCCCGTGCCCTGGTTGTAAAGACGCCTCGAGTCAAAAATTCACTTTTATACCTCGACGGCGCAAATGTAAAAGACCGTGAATGTCCGTCCATAATTCCCGCGACCGACTTCCTGAAATACTTGGGTCTGCGGATGAGAAGTGACGAGTGGTCAAATAGAGAATATTATAAAACTTTGAAGGAACTATTCCTAAGATATTTCTTAGTAAGCCGAAGTGTGACCGGAGCATTGAGTGAAAATGCCCATTACAAGAAGTATAAGTTGCCGGATCCGACCAAGAAGACGGCGATTCGTCGATTTTACTCGAAGAGAAGAAGGAGAACCCCCTCCTTCCTTGCCTTCTGCCATGAAGTTCTTCAGCACCACCTCCTTAAAATAGCTAAGTACTTGTGATCTGTATCCAGTGAGTAATGGGACAATTAGTAAAAGAAATTGAGGTCGGTGGACGCCGCCATTTTATCTTGTAGTTATGCTTTGACTCAGCCAACCCGCTTATAAGGGGTGTGGCGCTTAATAAGTTGATAAAAGGAGAATTTCTGTACCCATTACTAACATGGATAATTTGTACTAATAGCTATAAGCAGTAATAAACTCCATTTTTGTTATAATTTGAGTAATATAAAGAATTTGCGTTGGAAGTGTGTTCCATTTATTTGTATTAATGCTTAGATTGAATTTTAAGAACGCGAATGTATCGATTTTTTAATTGACAAATTTAACGCACGTGAAATCACTATTACAGTATATTAATTTCTTAAGTGTAAGAATTATAGCGAGTAATATACTTGAATCTGCTTTTAAGGTTTTACTTAGAACACGTGTGATTTTCGAGAAAGGAATGTGGAAGTGACCATTCGATCTCCCAACCTCGTTATTATAAATCTGTAGTAATTGTACTGATCCTTGATATTTAATGTACGTGAAATCATTGTTATATTAATTTCTTAAAGCGTAAGAAATCGAGTGTTAAGATTGCGCCTGTTTTCAAGGTTCTTTCTTTTTTTGTTTGTTTTTTTCTCCGGGGGAGTAATGTTTTAGCGAAAGAAAGACATAAATGACAGATTGTTTTTTAATGTTGTCATGATGAAGGGATTAACATTACGATACATGTGTGGCATTTTATTTTTGAAGAATAAGAAATTTTGTGATATTGTTTAGAGATGAGTTTTTTTATTTCGCGCTATGCAGGCGAAAGTAAGAGTAAATTAGAGTAATTTGTGCTGTCCTAGAATAGGGAAGGTTTTTCAGTGTCACCCTAATGTAGCTTCAAGGGAGTAGAATGTTTGTTTGTTCGTTAGAATGGGACCTAGGACTGGTGAGGCAGTCTGTGACCGTGCGGCCCAACCGAGATTTCACCTTTACTCTCCTTTATCGGGGTAAGGGATGGGAAATTTTCCATAGACAGAGAGAAAGGGAATGCAAGTTTGAATGTGAGCGCATGTGAGCGAATGAGTATAATGAGTGTAATAGGGGTATAATGGGGGGGGGTTGCTCTAGGGGGTGAAATCGCGGAAAGCACCGTTAGGAAGCACGATTGGGGAGTCTCTGCGAGGATCGTTCCCCTGCTCCGCCAGGTCCTTCTGCATGCCATATCAGAGTGTATTTATGGGAGGTGATGCGCTGTTGCAATATCTAGTGAGGGATATGTTTGAGAAAGTAATTCTCCACCTGCCCAGATATGGTTGAAATGCCGAGTTTGTTTTATTTTCGTTTTGTCCCCTACTCCGCCATTGAGATTATTATTCGATTTCCGAGAGATTCCAAGATAGATGTTACGTGATAAAGGACGTGAATCTATAAATGATTCTTTATTTTCTTTGCTAGCTGCAGTATATACATTATCTGTCTGAAGAGATATGTTAGATTGATAAAATAAAACTTTGCGAGTTTTAGCCATGATAATGTTTTATCAAAATTATTTCAGCTTGGTCATAAAGAAAGAGTGAGAGCTGACAATAAACGTAAGACTCTATCGATAGTCATTGCTAACGTTTGTTCACGTTCATTTGTTTATTTATTTTATTATTAGAGATACTCTGCGACACTTTTTTATTTTCAGTACAAGTTAAAAGGAAGAGGCCCGTCTCAGCTGACACAGACTGGAGGCCACGACGTATTTCAAGGTCGCCCAGTCTCTCTCTCTCTCTCTCTCTCTCTCTCTCTCTCTCTCTCTCTCTCTCCTACCTTTCACTCGACTCTGAGCCTGACAGAGGCTCCGTTCAATGCTAAAAGAACGTTGCTGTCTTTGATTTTTTGTGTGTGTTTTTTCCAGCGAAGCTAGGCGATAATTGTGCCTACATTTCATTGCAGTCAATAGATTGTTGCATGCTGTTATTGCATAAATACTGATAAGATATCGGTAGTACCGCCATTTGCATAAATATTTCTGCCACATGTCGCAACTGTTTAGAGAATAGATAGAACTCCCATTGACAAATTGTGGAGCCAGCGAGTTGCCACTTATGCTCTATATATATACATTGATTATGACAGCAGGAATTTAAATATTAAAAGAGACTGTGTTAGAATGAGCATTGCTATGAAGTATAAGTATAGAACTCTGTTCTTACTTCTGAATGCCAGTCTCCATTGTATATATATTGAAATTTCTGATTTAGTATATTTATTTTTATTGTTTATTATTCTTATTTTGATCATGATTATTAGTAATGTTGTTATGTTGACTGATATTGTTGCTATCCCTCAATGGCCTGTTGCTAATCATTATTTTTGAAATGAAATCAGCAGTAACTTGATGATTTGTATCTTTTATCTGAATTCATACTTGATGTTACTGTAGCCACCGCTAATAAGAATGTTTCTTTAGTGGCTTTTCTCAGCATTTAATGATTGTTCTTTTTGACATTTATAGTAATGCTATGTAGCAGTTGCTAAGTCCTAAGTATTGTGGAATAATAATCTAGTTATGTAGACACATACCTTCCATTACCACCCTATTCCTAGGCAGCCCCGACCTGCAAGTTCTAAAAGTCTTTAGATTTTGTCCGCTCAGACAAGTCCCTAGTGCCCATTGAATAGAGATTGCAATCACTTGCAGTTGCAGGGGAGGCAAAGTATAGCCTCGATTACCAACGTATGGCCATTGTTGGTACCCTGAAGTCATAGGGAACCTTTCTTACAACTGTAGTAGTGACAGAGGTTCAAATTTTCATCCCGAGATCTGCTTCGAAGGTACGTGTGGATGGCCGTACGGAAGAGAATCGCTGTGACGTTGCAGGTCTCCTGCGTGGTGGTCTTAGTCAAGATCGGCCGAGGGCGGGACGAGGAAGCCGGGCTGGAAGGATTAGCGGATGGTACCAGTCCTTGTCCTTTTTGTTTTGCCTATCCGAGTAAAGGAGATATGGCAACAAACCTGGGCCTGCAGCAAGGACAGCGAGGGAGTGAAAAAAAAGAATCCCCGAGGGAAACCGTGGAATCGCACCTAGCAAGAATTCATGAGCAAGGGACAGAGAAATTAAAAGTCGTCCTGGACAGAGAAATTAAAAGTCGTCCTGGACAGAGAAATTAAAAGTCGTCCTAGACAGAGAAATTAAAAGTCGTCCTGGACAGAGAAATTAAAAGTCGTCCTGGACAGAGAAATTAAAAGTCGTCCTAGACAGAGAAATTAAAAGTCGTCCTGGACAGAGAAATTAAAAGTCGTCCTGGACAGAGAAATTAAAAGTCGTCCTAGACAGAGAAATTAAAAGTCGTCCTGGACAGAGAAATTAAAAGTCGTCCTGGACAGAGAAATTAAAAGTCGTCCTGGACAGAGAAATTAAAAGTCGTCCTAGACAGAGAAATTAAAAGTCGTCCTGGACAGAGAAATTAAAAGTCGTCCTGGACAGAGAAATTAAAAGTCGTCCTAGACAGAGAAATTAAAAGTCGTCCTGGACAGAGAAATTAAAAGTCGTCCTGGACAGAGAAATTAAAAGTCGTCCTAGACAGAGAAATTAAAAGTCGTCCTGGACAGAGAAATTAAAAGTCGTCCTAGACAGAGAAAACGAAAGTCGTCCTAGACAGAGAAAACGAAAGTCGTCCTAGACAGAGAAATTAAAAGTCGTCCTAGACAGAGAAATTAAAAGTCATCCTGGACAGAGAAATTAAAAGTCGTCCTGGACAGAGAAATTAAAAGTCGTCCTGGACAGAGAAATTAAAAGTCGTCCTGGACAGAGAAATTAAAAGTCGTCCTGGACAGAGAAAACGAAAGTCGTCCTAGACAGAGAAAATAAAAGTCGTCCTAAGACAGGGAGAACAGTCCTAAAAAATAAAAGTTTTAAACTACTTTAAAAAACCATGTAATCTTGATGAAATCCCAGAAACAAGGAGATCCCCATACAGGTCATAACTGTAGTGAAAAGAGAGGAAAAGAAACACAGAAATATTTTAAAATATTTTAATAATACCTTTAGAAGCCACGAAAACGAGAAAGAAAAATAATCCCTATACATGTCCAAACTTTAGTGAAGAGAGAAAGAAGGGTATTTAAGAATCCCTTATTAGTTAATTAAAGTTACCCCCGTATTAGAACTGAAAAAATGGGAAAGAAAATGTCCCCACCGTCTTTGTCCACTGTGCCAAACGACAAAATATTTTTATTTTTATGTTTATTTTTTTGTTTTACTAGCTTTAAGATAATTTTAAGCGAAAAACTCAGAGTCTCCCTTAGATATAGTTTTGAATAAGTGCCGTTGATAAATTGTATGATTTGAACTAAGATTAATAAGTTGTTTTTCTGCTTAAATAATATTAGTGTTTTGTTTTAGCATTATTATTATTTGAATTATCATTTAATCTTTGTGTCCATTAAGTTCTCCTATCCATTGGTCTCTGAATAGCAATATAATATGACAATGGTAAATGTTTTGACTTTACACACAGTAAAACATGTTTTGTTTCAGGAGTAGTTTTAAGGCCAAATTTTAAAATAAATTAATGCCCATAGTAACAATAAGAGTAGAAATTATAAGATAAGGTTTCTTATAGAAATTACTATTGATGTTATGGTCTATTGCATTTTACATGTTTATACATGCTAATACTCTACTTAATTGTTTGCTAATGTTCTAAATGAGTCATAATTCTACTGTAATTAACTCAATTTTGTCTTTTAAAGAAACGAGAGAAGTAGATGAATTAATGTTTTGATTTAAACTGACTTTTGATCTTAATTAATGTTTGATATTAGTTACACACTGAAATTATATTGTTTAAGTTATGTTTGTTTAAATATAAGAATATGTTTGTATTACAGATTTCCAACAAGGAAATAGACCCTGCATGCTCTAGTTGTCTGTAGAAGTACTATATATATGTTATGTTTGTGTAATTTGTATAGGGTTCATAGAAATAGGATTTCTTAGATGATAACTTAAATAATTCGGCCCCGTTTTTATTGTAAACAAATGTTAGTTAGGATGATGAAACTGAAATAAGAGATATTTCAGTGTGGTGGGGAGGGATGTCGTAGGACTTTTGGGCTAGGTGTCAAAGGAAACGTTGAACACACTCTCCAGAGTGTGATAGGACGAGGCCTACGGTTAAGATGTGTCACGAAGATATATAGCGGGTCCTGTGGGACTTGGCATCTGGCATATCTCATAGCTCAAGAGGGTGAGAGATGTAAACCAGTCCTTTATTCCCCATACCACACAGAAACCCTTGTCCTAAATGTGAAGTACAAGCCCGGGGGAGATACCCAATGGCAATAGGCTATTACCACCCACTCCTTTGCAATAGGCTCGTTGGATTAGCCCCTCCCCTAAATAGGCAGGACTCCACTTCGAACCTGGCGTTGATTTGCAGGACTAGATGTCACTTGATTTCATTGGCAGGATTGGATGTCAAGCCACGCCCTGCCCCTGGGGGTATTTCAAGAACCACCCAGGGCAGACACAGTTAGTTAGAGTTAGAGACCGGGCCTTGCCAGCAGCAGAGTTAACACAGTACAGCTGAGTTAGCCTCCCCCCCTTCCGGGGTGGGACTCAGGAATTAGTCGTGACAGGAACTGTAGTAATAGGAGCTCTGAGTACATAGATGTTAAAATAAGAATAAATGTATAGAAAGGAAGATGTCTTTCACCAACCACGCTACCATAATTATAAGTATATAACGTAGGAGGAAATCCCTACGTCAAAACCTAACCTATCCTTACGCAAGCTAACCTAACTTAACCTTACTTAACCAATCAAATATGATATATTTCACTTCAATGCAAGCAAAGAGCATTTGTCCGCATTTGCATTAGGAGTTGGGGGGGGGTACTCTCCAGTGGCAATCGTTTTAGGGGGAATTGTCCTAAGGGGCAATTGGCTTGTTCCTCATCAGAGATGGATAGATTGATAGCCTAATACATTAACAGGAACTAAACATGCAGTAAAAAAAAATGGATGCAAAGGCAGAAACATAAATTATATATAAACAGCTAGACGGCAATTAGACAGACCGAAAGAAAAGTAAACAATTTCAAACAAATACGGGCAAACAGAAATGAAAGAACAGAGTGCGTAATTACAAACAGATAAGTAGACAGATAGATAAATATATAGACAGATAGAAAAAAAAGCGATGAATTGAGATAGTTATATATATATATATGTCGTATGACTTCCGTCATGCTGAAGCCAGTCCGTCATGCTGAAGCCAGAATCTGAAACTTGTAACAGATCTAGAGGGGTAACGGTTGGTCGAGGGCACAGAGATTTTATTACAATGTTTGTAGAAAGTGTCAAGGAGATATATGACCGGAACCGTGAGACTTAGGATCTGGCATCGAGAAGGGCAGGAAAGGCCAGGAAGCTAACCATTTCCTAAACCTCAAGAAACATAAACCTGTGGCCCGTACGTAAGTACATGCCCTGGAGAGATGCCCAATAACTCCTCCCCGGAAGTAGGCGGGATTCCACTTTGAACCTGGCGTTGATTGGCTGGACTAGATATCCCTTGATCTCATTGGAGGATTGGATGTTAAGCCACGCCCTGCCCCTGGGGGTATTTCAAGAACCACCCAGGGCAGGCACAGTTAGTTAGAGTTAGAACTTTGCCCGGGGCACGAATAGAGCATAGATTGTGATAGTCATAGGGTGGGGGCATTGAGGTGTCGAAGTTGTGTTGTCTCTAGAATAAATGTATAGAAAGGAAGATGTCTTTCACCAACCATGCTACCATAAGTATAATTATATAACGTAGGAAGTAATTACCCTACGTCAGTGGTGACAAACGGTGAGATAACCCATTCATCTTACAAAGTGTGAATTCAAATGGAAGTCCAAAATTCATACGACAACTTGGCGGCAGCGCAGTACGGATCATCACGCCTGGAAAACATGCAAAGAGACTCTCATATCAGAAGAAACCAGTGCAAAGAAAAGAAAATAAGAATGGCAAAAGCAGAAATCCAACATCTCCCAATTCAAGAAATGAGTGACGAGGCCAAACACCGGAGAATTCTCGAACTGGAGGAGCAAGTGCGGCGCCTACAAACTCCTGCCGACGCCGCTCCGTCGAGAAGGAACCCGGTCGACGTCGACACCCCCGACAGTGAAACCGACGCCTCAAGCATCGACGAACAGCCGGCCGCTCCGAACCCCGTGGTGACACAGGGAACGCAGCAGGCCATGCCCCCACCCCGTGCCCTGGTTGTAAAGACGCCTCGAGTCAAAAATTCACTTTTATACCTCGACGGCGCAAATGTAAAAGACCGTGAATGTCCGTCCATAATTCCCGCGACCGACTTCCTGAAATACTTGGGTCTGCGGATGAGAAGTGACGAGTGCTCAAATAGAGAATATTATAAAACTTTGAAGGAACTATTTCTAAGATATTTCTTAGTAAGCCGAAGTGTGACCGGAGCATTGAGTGAAAATGCCCATTACAAGAAGTATAAGTTGCCGGATCCGACCAAGAAGACGGCGATTCGTCGATTTTACTCGAAGAGAAGAAGGAGAACCCTCTCCTTCCTTGCCTTCTGCCATGAAGTTCTTCAGGACCACCTCCTTAAAATAGCTAAGTACTTGTGATCTGTATCCAGTGAGTAATGGGACAATTAGTAAAAGAAAATGAGGTCGGTGGACGCCGCCATTTTATCTTGTAGTTATGCTTTGACTCAGCCAACCCGCTTATAAGGGGTGTGGCGCTTAATAAGTTGATAAAAGTAGAATTTCTGTACCCATTACTAACATGGATAATTTGTACTAATAGCTATAAGCAGTAATAAACTCCATTTTTTTTATAATTTGAGTAATATAAAGAATTTGCGTTGGAAGTGTGTTCCATTTATTTGTATTAATGCTTAGATTGAATTTTAAGAACGCGAATGTATCGATTTTTAATTGACAAATTTAACGCACGTGAAATCACTATTACAGTATATTAATTTCTTAAGTGTAAGAATTATAGTGAGAAATATACTTGAATCTGCTTATAAGGTTTTACTTAGAACACGTGTGATTTTCGAGAAAGGAATGTGGAAGTGACCATTCGATCTCCCAAACTCGTTATTATAAATCTGTAGTAATTGTACTGATCCTTGATATTTAATGTACGTGAAATCATTGTTATATTAATTTCTTAAAGCGTAAGAAATCGAGTGTTAAGATTGCGCCTGTTTTCAAGGTTCTTTCTTTTTTTGTTTGTTTTTTTCTCCGGGGGAGTAATGTTTTAGCGAAAGAAAGATATAAACGACAGATCGTTCTTTTTGTGTTATGATGATGGGGAATTAACATTACGATACGTGTGTGGCATGTTTTTTTTGAAGAATAAGAAATTTTGTGATATTGTTTAGAGATGAGTTTTTTTATTTCGCGCTATGCAGGAGAAAGTAAGAGTAAATTAGAGTAATTTGTGCTGTCCTAGAATAGGGAAGGTTTTTCAGTGTCACCCAAACGTAGCTTCAAGGGAGTAGAATGTTTGTTTGTTCGTTAGAATGGGACCTAGGACTGGTGAGGAAGTCTGTGACCGCACGGCTCAGCCGAGATTTCACCGTTACTCTCCTTCAGAGAGATAAGGGAAAGGAAAACCAACGTTGTAAATTAAAGGGAATTTTACAGAACGGGGATGATAGTCTTGAAAGTGATGTAGCGAATGTGACAGCGAGTGAGTATGAATGACTGGGGGTATAATGGGGGGATGCTCTAGGGGGTGAAATCGCGGAAAGCACCGTTAGGAAGCATGATTGGGGAGTCCGCGAGGATCGTTCCCCTGCTCCGCCAGGTCCTTCTGCATGCCATATCAGAGTGTATTTATGGGAGGTGATGCGCTGTTGCAATATCTAGTGAGGGATATGGATGAGAAGGTAATTCTCCACCTGCCCAGATATGGTTGAAATGCCGAGTTTGTTTTATTTTTGTTTTGTCCCCTACTCCGCTATTGAGATTATTATTCGATTTCCGAGAGATTCCAAGATAGATGTTACGTGATAAAGGACATGAATCTATGAATGATTCTTTATTTTCTTTGCTAGCTGCAGTATATACATTATTTGTCTGAAGAGATATGTTAGATTGATAAAATAAAACTTTGCGAGTTTTAGCCATGATAATGTTTTATTAAAATTATTTCAGCTTGGTCATAAAGAAAGAGTGAGAGCTGACAATAAACGTAAGACTCTATCGATAGTCAGTGCTAACGTTTGTTCACGTTCATTTGTTTATTTATTTTATTATTAGAGATACTCTGCGACACTTTTTTATTTTCAGTACAAGTTAAAAGGAAGAGGCCCATCTCAGCTGACTTGTGAGTGGAAACCGCAACGTATTTCACGGTCGCCCAGTCTCTCTCTCTCTCTCTCTCTCTCTCTCTCTCTCTCTCTCTCTCTCCTACCTTTCACTCGACTCTGAGCCTGACAGAGGCTCCGTTCAATGCTAAAAGAACGTTGCTGTCTTTGATTTTTTGTGTGTGTTTTTTCCAGCGAAGCTAGGCGATAATTGTGCCTACATTTCATTGCAGTCAATAGATTGTTGCATGCTGTTATTGCATAAATACTGATAAGATATCGGTAGTACCGCCATTTGCATAAATATTTTTGCCACATGTCGCAACTGTTTAGAGGATAGATAGAACTCCCATTGACAAATTGTGGAGCCAGCGAGTTGCCACTTATGCTCTATATATATACATTGATTATGACAGCAGGAATTTAAATATTAAAAGAGACTGTGTTAGAATGAGCATTGCTATGAAGTATAAGTATAGAACTCTGTTCTTACTTCTGAATGCCAGTCTCCATTGCATATATATTGATATTTCTGATTTAGTACATTTATTTTTATTGTTTATTATTCTTATTTTTAGATCATGATTATTAGTAATGTTATTATGTTGACTGATATCGTTGCTATCTCTCAATGGCCTATTGCTAATTATTATTTTTGAAATGAAATCAGCAGTAACTTGATGATTTGTATCTTTTATCTGAATTCATACTTGATGTTATTGTAGCCACTGCTAATAAGAATGTTTCTTTAGTGGCTTTTCTCAGCATTTAATGATTGTTCTTTTTGACATTTATAGTAGAGTAATGCTATGTAGCAGTTGCTAAGTCCTAAGTATCTTGGAATAATAATCTAGTTGTGTAGACACATACCTTCCATTACCACCCTATTCCTAGGCAGCCCCGACCTGCAAGTTCTAAAAGTCTTTAGATGTTGTCCGCTCAGACAAGTCCCTAGTGCCCATTGAATAGAGATTGCAATCACTTGCAGTTGCAGGGGAGGCAAAGTATAGCCTCGATTACCAACGTATGGCCATTGTTGGTACCCTGAAGTCATAGGGAACCTTTCTTACAACTGTAGTAGTGACAGAGGTTCAAATTTTCATCCCGAGATCTGCTTCGAAGGTACGTGTGAGGGCCGTACAGGAAGAGAATCGCCGTGACGTTGCAGGTCTCCTGCGTGGTGGTCTTAGTCAAGATCGGCCGAGGGCGGGACGAGGAAGCCGGGCTGGAAGGATTAGCGGGATGGGCCCAGTCCTTGTCCTTTTTGTTTTGCCTAACCGAGTAACGGAGATATGGCAACAAACCTGGGCCTGCAGCAAGGACGGCGGGGGGAGTGAAAACAAAAGAATCCCCGAGGGAAACCGTGGAATCGCACCTAGCAAGAATTCATGAGCAAGGGACAGAGAAAACGAAAGTCGTCCTAGACAGAGAAAACGAAAGTCGTCCTAGACAGAGAAAACGAAGGTCGTCCTGGACAGAGAAAGTAAAAGTCGTCCTAGACAGAGAAAACGAAGGTCGTCCTGGACAGAGAAATTAAAAGTTTTAAACTACTTTAAAAAAACCATGTAATCTTGATGAAATCCCAGAAACAAGGAGATCCCCATACAGGTCATAACTGTAGTGAAAAGAGAGGAAAAGAAACACAGAAATATTTTAAAATATTTTAATAATACCTTTAGAAGCCACGTAAACGAGAAAGAAAAATAATCCCTATACATGTCCAAACTTTAGTGAAGAGAGAAAGAAGGGTATTTAAAAAATCCCTTATTAGTTAATTAAAATTACCCCCTGTATTAGAACTGAAAAAATGGGAAAGAAAATGTCCCCACCGTCTTTGGTGCTAAAAAGACAAAATATTTTTATTTTTATGTTTATTTTTTTTGTTTTGCTAGCTTTAAGATAATTTTAAGCGAAAAACTCAGAGTCTCCCTTAGATATAGTTTTGAATAAGTGCCGTTGATAAATTGTATGATTTGAACTAAGATTAATAAGTTGTTTTTCTGCTTAAATAATATTAGTGTTTTGTTTTAGCATTATTATTATTTGAATTATGATTTAATCTTTGTGTCCATTAAGTTCTCCTATCCATTGGTCTCTGAATAGTAATATAATATAAAAGTAACAAATGTTTTGTTTGAGGATAAATTGTATGATTTGAACTAAGATTAATAAGTTGTTTTTCTGCTTAAATAATATTAGTGTTTTGTTTTAGCATCATTATTATTTGAACTATGATTTAATCTTTAGGTTCATTAAGTTTTTATATTTAATTGGTCTCTGAATAGTAATTGCATATCAAGACAGTAACTGTTTCGACTTTACACACAGTAAAACATGTTTTGTTTCAGGAGTAGTTTTAAGGCCAAATTTTAAAATAAATTAATGCCCATAATAATGATAAGAGTAGAAATTATAAGATAAGGTTTCTTATAGAAATTACTATTGATGTTATGGTCTATTGCATTTTACATGTTTATACATGCTAATACTCTACTTAATTGTTTGCTAATGTTCTAAATGAGTCATAATTCTACTGTAATTAACTCAATTTTGTCTTTTAAAGAAACGAGAGAAGTAGATGAATTAATGTTTTGATTTAAACTGACTTTTGAT
The DNA here is from genome assembly GCA_037179515.1 of Halocaridina rubra. Taxonomy (NCBI): domain Eukaryota; kingdom Metazoa; phylum Arthropoda; class Malacostraca; order Decapoda; family Atyidae; genus Halocaridina; species Halocaridina rubra. The sequence goes on along the minus strand of JAXCGZ010017170.1, from coordinate 15,667 downwards.
CTTAATTAATGTTTGATATTAGTTACACACTGAAATTATACTATATATATTATGTTTGTGTAATTTGTTTAGGATTCATAGAAATAGGAATTCTTAGAAGATAGCTTAAATAATTCGGCCCCACTTCTATTGTAAACTAATGTTAGCTAGGATATGTCCAAGAGCTCCCGGAAAATTAGCCCATGCTTCGACTGAAATGAGAGATATTTCAGTTTTGGTTGGGAGGGATGTCGTATGACTTCCGTCATGCTGAAGCCAGTCCGTCATGCTGAAGCCAGAATCTGAAACTTGTAACAGATCTTGAGGGGTAACGGTTGGTCGAGGGCACAGAGATTTTATTACAATGTTTGTAGAAAGTGTCAAGGAGATATATGACCGGAACCGTGAGACTTAGGATCTGGCATCGAGAAGGGCAGGAAAGGCCAGGAAGTTAACCATTTCCTAAACCTCAAGAAACATAAACCTGTGGCCCGTACGTAAGTACATGCCCTGGAGAGATGCCCAATAACTCCTCCCCGGAAGTAGGCGGGATTCCACTTTGAACCTGGCGTTGATTGGCTGGACTAGATATCCCTTGATCTCATTGGAGGATTGGATGTTAAGCCACGCCCTGCCCCTGGGGGTATTTCAAGAACCACCCAGGGCAGGCACAGTTAGTTAGAGTTAGAACTTTGCCCGGGGCACGAATAGAGCATAGATTGTGATAGTCATAGGGTGGGGGCATTGAGGTGTCGAAGCTGTGTTGTACTCTAGAATAAATGTATAGAAAGGAAGATGTCTTTCACCAACCACGCTACCATAAGTATAATTATATAACGTAGGAAGTAATTACCCTACGTCAGTGGTGACAAACGGTGAGATAACCCATTCATCTTACAAAGTGTGAATTCAAATGGAAGTCCAAAATTCATACGACATATATATATATATATATATATATATATATATATATATATATATATATATATATATATATATATATATATATATATATATATATATATATATATATATATATATATATATATATATATATATATATATATATATATATATATATATATATATATATAGATAGATAGCTAGATAGATAGATAGATAGATACAGAAGCAAAATACATTTTATTTCGTCCTAAAAACATTACTGTCAAAATAGCAATATTCGTTTGTACCCCAATTTCTATTTTCAGAAATAAAACGATCTAACTACAGCTATTTCAGTGCTATATACTTCAGCTTTAAGCCATTTTACAGACTACTTTAATTTCCGTTTATAGACGACATTTCACCGCGTAATTACATACAAACAAACATATATACAAAACAATCAAACATTTATACTTTTAAAACAATCGTTAAACAATATGGCTTCGGCAGTTAAACTCTGCCGTATGGCGAGAATTTGTCGGAAAAATAGTTGAAAAATGTCGCCTATATTTTTTACTTTTATTTTTTACCATTTGTCGTAAAATGAGGAGGAGGATAGCAATAAACTGAATGATTTATGTGTCATTTGCAGAGAGAGAGAGAGAGAGAGAGAGAGAGAGAGAGAGAGAGAGAGAGAGAGAGAGAGAGAGAGAGCAATTTTGGTCATGCTGCACAAGTGTGTTTGAGGATTATTGCGCAGTAATTGATGGCAATATCGAGAGAGAGAGAGAGAGAGAGAGAGAGAGAGAGAGAGAGAGAGAGAGAGAGAGAGAGAGAGAGAGAGAGAGAGAGAGAGGAGCAAATAGTTTGTAATATAGGATACAACCTCATTTTCTTCGTCAGAAAATCCAATAAAAATTATTATGGCTTTGAGAGAGAGAGAGAGAGAGAGAGAGAGAAGAGAGAGAGAGAGAGAGAGAGAGAGAGAGAGAGAGAGAGAGAGAGAGAGAAACTTTCAAGGACATACAGGTTGTTAAAACAATTGAGTTATTACAGTAACAAATCATGACATTTTTTTTCTCACAGTGATCTCACCAATGACATATTGCCAATTATTCGTTTACTAGTAATAGACCATATGTTTTATTTTCAAAACGTGGTCTTGAAAACGTGGTATTAGTTCAGTCGAGGTTTAAGTATTCAACCATTACGTCAGACGTGAACTTAAAACCAATGATATTAATTCAAACGTGGTTTTAAGACCACCGATATTAGTTTCAACGTGGTCTTAACACCACCGGCATTAGTTCAAACGTAGTATTAACACTATTAGTTTAATTTCAAACGTGGTCTCAAGACCCCTTGTATTAGTTAAAAAGTGGACTTAATATAACTAGGATAAGTTCAAACTTAGGCTTATGACCACTGTTATTACTTCAAACATGGTCTTAAGACCACTAGTTTTAGTTGAAACGTGGTATTAAAATTACCGGTATATGTTTAAACGTAGTCTTAAGACTACTGGTGTTATTTCAAACGTGATCTTAAGACCACTGGTACTATTTCAAAGTTGCCTTTAAAACCATTGATACTAGCCCAGTCGAGGTCTTAACAAAGCTAGTATTAATTAAAATATGATTTTAAGACCCAAAAGCCACTTTAGTGATACGAGAGTAGACAGTAGTGGCGTCTTTCGAGTAGTCCGCTCCATGCCAAATCAGCAGACCAAACAGGTAGACGTGTTTTGCCAGTGGTACATCAATATCTTTGTAAGCTGGGCCATCGAGGGTAGTAAACTTGCATGTCTCGTAGTGTCTAGTATGAGAGAGAGAGAGAGAGAGAGAGAGAGAGAGAGAGAGAGAGAGAGAGAGAGAGAGAGAGTCTTTGTAAGAGTACTTTCATTTTAGGTGAAGGATGACCTCAGCGATACCTTCCATTGTAATTAGTAATCCTTAATCCAAAAATAATTTTGGAAACCTCAAAAAGAGGGTCAGAATCCTTGTTCTATATGTTTATTAAGCCGACTCATTTAAGACTGAAGGCACGACACTCAACCTGAGCGAACTTAGAGAGAGAGAGAGAGAGAGAGAGAGAGAGAGAGAGAGAGAGAGAGAGAGAGAGAGAGAGAGAGAGAGGCATCACATAAATGCTCTCAGACGTGGTACTTGGGCCGTTGAGTAATGGCTTCATCCGGTGGCTTTAATCATTATAAAAATGGGCGTTATGAGAGGCCACGTGTAACCTCCCCCCCTCTCTCTCTAATTGCATTTTTTTTTGGGGGGGGGGCTGAAAAGCCTTGGTCGTTATAGCTAAAGCGGTAAATATTGCAGTACTGCTTCTCGGAAGTTGAAGATTTTATTTTATTATAGTTATTCAGTGTTCTTATCATCCCTACACATCTGACAAGTCACAATACTCCTCATCTTTCTCATTGCTACATGCTTTCTTGATGTTCGGGCCCGATAACGACAATTTTATTTACTCTGCCTCATGCCACGCTTATAAGTAAATAAGTAAGTAAATAAATAATTATATATAAATATGTGTGTGAGACTGGGGGCAGCTGTAGCTAAGTGGTGGGGTGCGCAAGTTGGGAAGCGACAAGTCTGACGATTGTCGATCCAGTTCCGCCGGCGTGTGTTATGAAATGCATCTAGCCTTTATACCCCAGCTCCCAACTGTCTGTGTCTATCCCTAAACGAATCGGAACTAATCTTGACCAGCAAAAAAAAGTGTATATGACTGACTTTTTTTTATAAGAAATATATAATAAAATAAATGCATAAGTATATTTAAAAAAAACGAATAAGTAATTATATAAATATAAATGATCAATATATAAACAAGAATGATTAATGCGCAAACTGGAATACTGTAGCATGTTTATAAAATATATAGAATTTATATATTTTTACTTTATATTCCCCTAAAAGAATTGAATGCCTTGTTTGGGTGAATCTAATACTGTAATTAAACAGTACAGAATGCCATTATTATTATTATTATTATTATTATTATTATTATTATTATTATTATTAATATTATTATATGATTGGTGTGTATGTGCCATATAGAGCAAGAACACTTTCACAGCTTCCAAAACCTGGTTTAATATAAATTCATTTTGATAAATATTATATCTTTGAAGTCCTTCACTTTGACAAAGTCAAAGCTTACCTTGAATGCCTGCATATTATACGCCCAATAGATATCAAACACCTTTTTGGCGTTAATGGAAGTGATAGTCATCTAAATATTTACCTCTCACTGTTGGGATTCGAACCTGGGGTTTACAGAACATGAGTTCACAGTTTAGGTTTGAATCCCACGAGGAGATAAAAATTTGGCATCAGAGAAATGCGTGTCAGCAGTATAAAGATCTAAGAATATTTGTTTGTCTTTGTAGTCACCGTGGCTTAAGCGGTAGCGTCCGCGACTCTGAGGCATCAGGTCGAGAGTTCGCGCCCCGTCACGGTCTGAGGTTAGCAAGGGCATGCACTCAGGGTAACGATTACATCTGCCAAAACAAGTCCTTCTTAAGAAGGCAAACGTCCTAGCCCTTGGTACAAAAGGGAGTTCGTGACGTAAAACCGGAACAAACAAACAAACAAACAAACAAGCAATATTTGTTTGTCTTTGCAATTAATTCTGAGAACTCTACCCAACGCTTTTTGTTGCTAAACACTCTGCCGTTGTTGTCTGTTATGAGGTACCCCGGTAGTTAAGTGGTTAGTGTACTAGACCCGGAAAGTGACAGACCAGATAAGAGCCCACAGCGGGCCGCTATGAAGGGCGTCCATCTGTAAGTCCCCAGCTCGAACCTGTCAGCGTCCACTTCCAAAAATGGAGATTAATGGTGACATATAAAACGAAAATGTTGTTTTTTCTGTGATAATGAAGTTAATTTATTTTTACGAGAAACTCAATACCAGTTCGCAAAGTTTTCTGTGCAAAGGTTTAACAAAGATCTTGTCATTATATTTTTAGCTTTCTGCGTCTGTTAATAATGATGTATTGTTTTACTGGTTTAAGACACCATTGATCCCATTCAAATGGGAGTGGACACAGAGAGGTTGAAGCTTAGGAATTAAGGCTGGCTACCCTTCCTAACGCCCCGCGGTGATTGCGATTGAGAGGATGTTACTTCTCAAGCCCGGTGCTCTAAGCACTGTGCTACCGCGATCATTTTATTAATTTTGCTTACTCAGTGCTTCCAAAATGTATCTGTCACTGAGACACAATAAATATATCCTGATCAATATTCGAGCCTACTGCACAAAGTAAAGGAATTATCAACAGTAATTCTAAAGGACTAAGCCATGGCCAACGACTTTGATTCGCCAGGTAGAGGGTTCGTGTCCCGCCATGGTCTAAGTGGCATTCACTCAGGTAACGGTCACACCTTAGTAGAAAAGGGAGTCCGAGACGTACAAGCAATTACTTTTATAAAGGACTCAAACAGTGGAAACCTCTCTGCTCTGGTAAAGAATTAACAACTATTATGCAATAGTACTTCAGTGGATCAGTGTTTGTCTCCCACCCAAAAGGTCCCGAATTTCTTTAATAAAAAAAAACTTTTGAAATAAAGAGGATAATGGCGTCAATCATATATTTGCCTCAATAGATACAGCAGGCTTTGCAAGTGCGCTATTAGATGTATTAGGTCAATGTTGGAACTGTACTTTCATGTGCCTGGATTTTGATAAGGGTAAAATTTCTATACCTAAAGCATTCAAATACACAAAAAAACAAGATAAGTTTCAATGAGGACAACAGACACTGATAATGGTGAAAGTCACATGGACGGGTCAATGGCGAGGGTTGGTGTCAGGAGAGACATCCACTCGTAATAGCTTATGCCAATAACCAAAACTAATGCCCAAAAAAGGTTGTTGAGACACGGCGACCATATATGAACATGTGGAAAACAGCTAAGAAAGACCGAAGAGAGGGACTAAAACTTAAAATGCACTGCAAGTCACAAATTTCATATGAAATGAAATACTGTATTATGTAAACATTTGATAATAAATATAATCATGTCCATACTGACATCAACAGCATTATTGTAATATTAGATAATGAGCATATCGGCACAATGCTGACATCAGTTACGTGGCAGGAGTTCTTAACAAAAGAAGACCGTAAATCTATCTCTGAATGAGTATCAATACTGGCAAAATGCATCATATCAATTAATTCCTACCAACAATATCAAGTAAACCAAAGGACACGACCAACAACGCAAGATCAACGACCAGCATCACGATTCCAAACACTAGTCAAAGCTAAACTAAGCAACAACCTCAGAATCTTTCTTGTACATTGGTAAGAAGGGGGGTTTTTAAAGACTTACTTATACCCACTCACACCCCACATGATAAAAGAGATCTAGACAGGAGATCGTTCTGCTCACTGTACAACACGACCATGCCCATGTTCTTGTAATTGAAGGCAACAAGCAGTTTCCATATATGCCTCTGCACGAGTTTCGCCACTGCATATTGATGTTGGCCACAAGAAAGGATTAGAATGGAAGAAGTGGTCAACAATTCGGTTAAAGGAGAAGGTATCATCCATCAGGAAGGACTCTAATGGTATGGCCATATGACAGTTACCATACCCCATTAAGAAATTATCATATGGGCCTTTGGGTCCTTGTATGAAGCTGTCCAAAACATATCATTACAGAAAGATGGTATTTACAGCTTGTGGTCTATTCTCCTCCTCTTCTTCTTCTTCTTCTTCTTCTTCTTCTTCTTCTGCTTCTTCTTCTTCCTCGACATCTTTTCCCACTTTTATGTGGGGTCGATGTTTCAGGCCAGTGTTCTCATATGTTCCTGTCTATTCTCCAACAACTAAAAAAGGACTAATACATAAATCATAGACAAGGATATCAGAGATACATCCAGAAAGTGTTTCTACTTTACGGCAATTGAACATTCTGGCTCAAGGAGTACTTTAATATTAACACAAATGTTATCATGCTTAATCATAGAGGTGGAACATGGCTCATTCTCTGAGGTGGAATCAAGGTATCTGAAACACTATTACCAAGGTCAGAGAGAGTTTAGACATATTAATCGTTATAAGTGGAAAGATGACTTGATGGCGAAAACATATAAAGACAAAGGCCCGAATTCTTAATCAGTGTAAACTAGAATACCATATTGTTAGTTAGCTAGACACACACAAATGATTTCATAAACGAATCTGACGCGGTTCTGTGTATGGCTATTATCCCGTACGGGATCCTATATCATCACTCCTGAGTAGCTAAGGGATGAACCTCTATGGCCCGATTTCTTAAGCGGTGTAAACCTAGGATACCATATTGTTAGTTAGCTAGACACACACAAATGGATTTCATAAACGCATCTGACGGCGGTTCTGTGTATGCCTAGGATCCCGTACGGGATCCTAGCCATACACAACCGCGTCAGATGCGTTTATGAAATCCATTTGTGTGTCTAGCTAACTAACAATATGGTATACTAGGTTTACACTGTTTAAGAAATCGGACCAGAGAGGTTCATCCCTTAGCTACTCAGGAGTGATGATATGCAAGACACAGACTGTTATACCTCCAGCATGGAAATCAGCTCCAGGAGAAACCATTGATAAAATACTTAGCTTTACATAATAGTGATGCTTACGGAGGGAGCATACTAAAAAACCCATCGATGTCTGTATTAGAGCGGTCTAAAGAAGGTCTGTTGGAGCGCATATGGTTGGAGTGAAGTGACGTCTTGCTCGCCCATCTCCAGAGCAGATTCCTCCACTTCTATAAGAGACCCAATAAATTGACCGACTTACGCAAGCATCGCTTGCGCAGTTGTCATTAGGTGGGAAAGCCAACATGAGCTTTCAAGACACTGTACATTAGTATGTACATTGAGACGTTACGTAAGTATGAAATTCCATGAGCGTCCTTAGTGTGATTAATGATATTTTTACTAGCATTGAAAGTTTCATGAAAAGTATGAAAGTCGGAATAATATATGCCCTGTTGCTACAGTGATATATATATATATATATATATATATATATATATATATATATATATATATATATATATATATATATATATATATATATACACACACAAGAAAAAAATAAGTAAATAAATAAATGTATATACAAAGGTAACAGTCTCCCTCGTAAGTGGGTTGGCCAAGTTACAGCACACACTTAATACAAAAGTTCTGGCTGGAGTATTCCTGCCATGAGCCAAAGGTATGCACTGACTCTCCACCCCATTTATACGACTTTCATGCTAAGCAGGGGAACATGGGGGAAA
>JAXCGZ010017170.1:0-2500 GCA_037179515.1 Halocaridina rubra | reverse complement strand
TCTATTTTTATCTGAGCCTGTGACCGGCATTGAGTTGAGCTGGCTTTTATTTATTTATATAAGGTCGGTGTTTCTCAAAGGCTCTTGAATACCAGTGGTTATGCCGATCTTGGCTTAGAACTTTACGGATGAAGGTCTTTTTAGGCACCATCTATCTCCATTTACCCGGGCTTGGGACTGGCAGCAAGTTGAGCCTGGATTGGCAGTCATTCACACTAACAATTATATTGACTCCATAACGGATTATTTTTCCTCTATGCATTTAAAATAACTTCTTTACTTATTACTTGTTTCTCCCCGTCTCCTGGTTTGTTTCTTTTAATGATTCACAAAGACTATTCAAAAGAATATGTAAAACACTTCTTAATTGTGTGTGTGTGTGTGTGTGTGGTGTGTGTGTGTGTGTGTGTGTGTGTGTGTGTGTGTGAGCGCGTGCTCGTGTCTGTGTGTGCTACACTAAAACATATCAAAAGAAAATGTGGGACGCTTTATAATTTTGTGTGTGCGAGTGTGTATACGTATGCGTGCGTGCGTACACACGCGTGTGTGCGCATGTGTGCGCGCGTGAGCAAGCGCATATATCTGCATGTGCGTCCATGTGCGGGTGTGTGCATGTGTGTACATGTATGTATGTAAATTAATTCCTTCCACAAAGCTGTCAACATTTTGTCAGCATGATTCCCAAACATCCATTTTACCCTAATGAATGCTGTTTAGTATCACAGTAGTGGCTACTGCGCATTATTTTTGACATTAATTTGCATTTTGAAAAAAAAAACATTCTCAGCAGTCTATTTTATGATCTCAGGGGGTGTGAGAACAGCCTCGTTTGCAATGATCTCATTAGACGATATATGAGATTTCTTTTACGATGCTATTAATACTGCGTCTACTACTACCACTACAAGTACGGTTTTTCATTATAAAATACTATTCATAATACTTGTAATAATAATAATAATAATAATAATAATAATAATAATAATAATAATATTATTATTATTATTATTATTATTATTATTATCATTATTATTATACAAGCATTATGAATATTGTGTTCTTTTATGAAAAACGGTGCCATTCAAATAATATTAACTTCGCTCAGCAGTCTATTTTATAATCTCGCGGGGTCTGAGAACAGCCTCGCTTGCAATTATCTGAATATATTATTTTTATTATTATTATTATTATTATTATTATTATTATTATTATTATTAGTAGTAGTAGTAGTAGTAGTAGTAGTTACTAAAGTCAAAATATTCAATTACAATACTTGCCTAAATCATGGCAGAAAAAGGATGTGATTGGGAGGCTGATCACTCTTCTCTGATGTAGTCTGAACTGATTTACCCCTGAGGGTCGAAGTTTCACAGTTTGGTAAGAATGTACAGTGTTTAGCCTCTGAGCATGTAGTTATTGAGAGGAGAATTGGATATAAAGTTGAATGTAGTATTTTAATATTATAGAAAGCAGAATGAGATCTGGGATTCAAGAGCTTTTTATGAGTATTAGAGTTAAGGAACTTTAAATGATGAATAGTCAGGCCGGAAACCTATCCCAACTAGGATTATGTGGCTACTTACGCGATAGGAATAGTAGTAGTAGTAAAAGTAATAGTGGTGGTGGTAGTAGTAGTAGTAGTAGTAGTAGTAGTAGCAAAGCATATATAAAAAGTGACATTACCAGATTAATTTCTATTATATGAAGTAAAATAATGAGATGTAAGAATATAATGACATATACATATATATATATATATATATATATATATATATATATATATATATATATATATATATATATGTATGTATATATATATATATATATATATATATATATATATATATGTATGTATATATATATATATATATATATATATATATATATATATTATATATATATATATATAAAGACAACACTTTGCTTTTCCTAATCAAATATCTGTAATTGAAAAATAATTTAAACATCCATTTCAATTGAGTAACGAATATAATTAAACCTAACCTAACCTCAAGGAATAAAAAATGAAAATATATGAAAGATAAATCAAAAGTTGAGAGGCAGGACTTACTTCCAACAGAATCAAAGTATCTCCAAAAATGTATATATATTATACCCAATTCTTGCATCTGCTTTTATCAAATTTCCATTATATTTCTACTGGGTTAGGTCAAGTTAGACTAGGTTTTATTATCTTTATTTACTCAATTTTTATATCCCATTTTTGTACTGAGTCAAATAATTTTATGAATTAGGCAAGACGATTGCCCAGTTCAAGAAATTGACCGGTATATATATATATTATATATATATATATATATATATATATATATATATATATATATATATATATATATATATATATATATATATATATATATATATATATATATATACATACACACACAAATATATATATATATATATATATATATATATATATATATATAAAAGTGATAGCCATCAAGACAACCTGAATACACCATCTAGCATAAATAAT
>JAXCGZ010017169.1:110000-112500 GCA_037179515.1 Halocaridina rubra | reverse complement strand
TCCAGAGTGTGGAGGTAGATGGGAAGAAGCAGTCGCTGCACCGACCAAAAGTAAAGAGGACCCAGAGATGTGGAGGACTAGGCTCCGATATGATGACAGATATGCTTTTTGAAGGATGAAAGGTCATAAGAATTTGGAAAGACAGAAGGAGGAAGAGAGTTCCAGAGTCTGAAGGTAGATGGGAAGAAGCAGTCGCTGCACCGACCAATCCGCGAGCTAGAAATCTCCACACAGTACCTGTGAGATGAGGCTGCTTGACGAGTGTTTCGCGGCCTCGGCAGTGGAGGAGGGATGCAACTCGCCAACTTATCAGAGCAGCGATGGAAGTAGTAGCGATAGAAAAGCGAAAGGGAAGATACCTTACATCGAAGAGAGAGACAATCCAGGTTAGATGTAAGAGAAGGATCATTAATGAGACTGACTGCCTTTGATTCAACCCTATCAAGAAGATAAGTAAAGGAAAAAGCACCCCAGATGTGTGATCAGTATTCTAAGCAGGGGCGGATAAGACCTTTGTAAATTTTAAGTAACTGCAATGAGGAAAAGTAATGACGAAAACGAAACAAAACCACCAATTTTTTGGATGAAGATTTAGAAATTTGGATTATGTGATTCCTCCAAGACAATTTAGAGGCTATATGGATTCCTAATATAGTGATAGAGTTAAGAGGGAAAAATTTCATTAGTTTCGAAGTCAATAGGGTTATCAGGAGGAGAAGAAGATAAAGAGATAGCCAGAAACTGTGTCTTGGAGGCATTGAATTTAACTAAATTTTGAGTGCCCCATTCAGATACTCTCTGCAAATCGGAGTTAAGAGTAGAAGAAAGAGTGATACGAGATTGATTACGAGTAACAGATGAAGGTTGTGAAGAAAAGGCAGAGGAAAAGTGAAAGAATCATCGGCAAAGGCATGAAGAAGGGAGGAAGATGAGGATTGTAGAAGATCATTGATGAAGAGAAGGAAGAGAATAGGTGAAAGAACAGAGCCCTGTGGAACACCACTGGAAACAGAGAAAGGGCTAGATGTCGTGCCATCAACAACCACAGATATAGAACGGTCAGTAAGAAAACTGGAAATCAGAGAACAGAAAGAAGGGGTAAAGCCATAGGCAGGGAGTTTGGCCAACAGAGCCTTGTGCCAGACTCTGTCAAAAGCCTTAGAGATATCAAGGGCGACGACAAAGGATTCCCCATAGTTCCTCAGAGAAGATGACCATACATGAGTAAGATAGGACAGGAGATCACCAGTGGATCTTGCCTTGCGGAAACCGTACTGGTGATTGGAGATAAGTGAGTTATATTCAAGGTGTTTCAAGAAGTGAGCACTGAGCAAAGTTTCGAAAACTTTAGCAATAGAGGAGGTTAGAGCAATAGGTCGGTAGTTAGAAGGAATAGAGTGGTCACCCTTCTTAGGAACAGGTTGAACTAGAGCATGCTTCCAATATGAAGGATAGATACTGGTTGACAGAATGAGGTGAAAAAGGCGGCCAAGCACGGGAGCCAGTTCATCTGCAAACTCCTTAAGGAACCTTACAGGGATACCATCGGGACCAGAGGCCTTGTTTGTCTTAAGCGTGCGAAGAACCTTATGAACTTTGCGTGAAGAATGGATAAGGGAGGGCATGGGGTTAGAGAGGGTAAAAGACTGAGGAACAGGTGCGCTAGAATCGTTGATAGAAGAGTTGGCAGAAAAATGAGAGCCAGAGAGAGTGGCTTTGTCAGTGGGAGAGCAAGCAATAGAACCATCAGAACGAATGAGAGGGGGAAAGCTTGAGTTACAGAAGTTTTTGGAGAGGTTTTTGGCTAAGGACCAGAAGCTTTTGTCAGTTGGAGAGGAGTTAAGGTCATCAACTTTCTTTCTTATAAAGGAAGCCTTAGACCTTCGAATCTGAGCTGTATAACGATTCCTAGCTATAATAAAAGCAGAGCGAGTTAAATTGGAAGGAGAGGCTTGGTAAGATCGGTGAGCCTGGTTCCTAGCCTGGATAGCTATGGAGCAGGCACGGTCAAACCAAGGTTTAGGGGGAGAGAAAGTTTTTGTAGAAGAGGAGATGTACGCCTCCATTCCCGCGGTCATGATCTCGGCAACTTTTACAGCTACCCGATCAGGGATGCGGGACCGAAAGCAGTAGTCATCCCATGGGAAGTCAAAGAGAAAGTTACGCAAATTTTCATGTTGGGTTCGCTTGAAGTACCAAAGGCGGCGTTGAGTAGGAGGGATTGGTGGTGAGGGAGCAAAAATGGAAGAGACAGAGATCATAGAGAGGTCAGATTTACCAAGAGGGGAAAGTACAGAATAAGAGTAATTTGAAGGGTTCTAAGTAAAAAATAGGTCAAGAGTGTTTGCAGCATGTTCGTGACGATCAGGAACACGTGTAGGATGTTTAATAATTTGCTTCAAATCGCGAGTAATAGAGAAAGCAAGGGCCTCGCTTCCTCCCACATCAGTGTGAGAAGAATGAAGCCACTCACTGTGGTGTACATTGAAGTCTCCAATGT
>JAXCGZ010017169.1:100000-102500 GCA_037179515.1 Halocaridina rubra | reverse complement strand
CTCACTCGTGGCTTCATTATAGCATTTAATTCACTTCCCAATCTCATTCGGGCCATGAAATAATCAATTAAGCACATTACATATGTGAAAACATGAATCATTTTTTTACCCCGACTGGGACTCGAACCTAGGACTTATGATTACTAAGTCAAGGCGCTATCACTACACCACAGAAGGTTAAAAGGAATCCAACCTTATAGCTTATATCTGCTATACTTAGGAATGAATGCATTCTAACTGAATGCCACTATGTTTATATTACAGATTCCCCAACCTCACTCGTGGCTTCATTTTAGCATTTAATTCAATTACCAGTCTCATTCTGGCCATGAAATAATCAATTAACCTTTTGTGGTGTAGTGGTAGCGCCTTGACTTAGTAATCATAAGTCCTAGGTTCGAGTCCCGGTCGGGGTAAAAAATGATTCATGTTTTCACATATGTAATGTGCTTAATTGATTATTTCATGGCCCGAATGAGATTGGGAATTGAATTAAATGCTAAAATGAAGCCACGAGTGAGGTTGGGGAATCTGTAATATGAACATAGTGGCATTCAGTTAGAATGCGTTCATTCCTAAGTATAGCAGATATAAGCTATAAGGTTGGATTCCTTTTAACCTTCTGTGGTGTAGTGGTAGCGCCTTGACTTGGTAATCATAAGTCCTAGGTTCGAGTCCCGGTCGGGGTAAAAAAATGATTCATGTTTTCACATATGTAATGTGCTTAATTGATTATTTCATGCCCGAATGAGATTGGGAATTGAATTAAATGCTAAAATGAAGCCACGAGTGACTTTGGGGAATCTGTAATATGAACATAGTGGCATTCAGTTAGAATGCGTTCATTCCTAAGTATAGCAGATATAAGCTATAAGGTTGGATTCCTTTTAACCTTCTGTGGTGTAGTGGTAGCGCCTTGACTTAGTAATCATAAGTCCTAGGTTCGAGTCCTGGGCGGGGTAAAAAAATGATTCATGTTTTCACATATGTAATGTGCTTAATTGATTATTTCATGGCCCGAATGAGATTGGGAATTGAATTAAATGCTAAAATGAAGCCACGAGTGAGGTTGGGGAATCTGTAATATGAACATAGTGGCATTCAGTTAGAATGTGTTCATTCCTAAGTATAGCAGATATAAGCTATAAGGTTGGATTCCTTTTAACCTTCTGTAGTGTAGTGGTAGCGCCTTGACTTAGTAATCATAAGTCCTAGGTTCGAGTCCCGGTCGGGGTAAAAAATTATTCATGTTTTCACATATGTAATGTGCTTAATTGATTATTTCATGGCCCGAATGAGATTGGGAATTGAATTAAATGCTAAAATGAAGCCACGAGTGAGGTTGGGGAATCTGTAATATGAACATAGTGGCATTCAGTTAGAATACGTTCATTCCTAAGTATAGCAGATATAAGCTATAAGGTTGGATTCCTTTTAACCTTCTGTGGTGTAGTGGTAGCGCCTTGACTTAGTAATCATAAGTCCTAGGTTCGAGTCCCGGTCGTGGTAAAAAATGATTCATGTTTTCACCTATGTAATGTGCTTAATTTATTATTTCATGGCCCGAATGAGATTGGGAATTGAATTAAATGCTAAAATGAAGCCACGAGTGAGGTTGGGGAATCTGTAATATGAACATAGTGGCATTCAGTTAGAATGCGTTCATTCCTAAGTATAGCAGATATAAGCTATAAGGTTGGATTCCTTTTAACCTTCTGTGGTGTAGTGGTAGCGCCTTGACTTGGTAATCATAAGTCCTAGGTTCGAGTCCCGGTCGGGGTAAAAAATGATTCATGTTTTCACATATGTAGTGTGCTTAATTGATTATATATATATATATATATATATATATATATATATATATATATATATATATATATATATATATATATATATATATATATATATTGTAAGAAAATGCCTTTGCATTCGTCCCCTACTCTGGATGACTTGAAATTAACATTCCATTACGGTCCTCTTTATCAGAACCTTGTGGGGGGGGGGCTTGATATTTTCCTTATCTTGTCATCTCAGTATTTTTTACTCAGTGCACCATGAATTGTGTGAATTGGTGTCTGTTATGGAATGATATTAACAAGAGTTCTCCTTCTAATTAGGTCAAAAATATATACCTTCCCTTCTGTAAAGATTTTTTTTTTAATTATTCTTTGATAATGGGCTGGATAGATTGATAGATAGATATCTAGACTGATTGACTGAATGACTAATTTAATAATTGATTGAGATATATATATATATATATATATATATATATATATATATATATATATATATATATATATATATATATATATATATATATATATATATATATATATATATATATATATATATATAGAGAGAGAGAGAGAGAGAGAGAGAGAGAGAGAGAGAGAGAGAGAGAGAGAGAGAGAGAGAGAGAGAGAGAGAGAGAGAGAGAGAGAGAGAAATTTAGGCAGAGAGAATATAATGAGTTAGAAAAAACTATTGATTTGGTATT
>JAXCGZ010017169.1:85000-87500 GCA_037179515.1 Halocaridina rubra | reverse complement strand
ATTATCATCATAGTTTTTAGTCATGGTGGTTTGCCCTCTTGTTTTTTCATGCAGCAGCAAGCAATGCTAATGCCAGATGACGTATATTCTTTTGTACTCGTATATGTTATAGGGTATATTTTTTAGATAAATCTTTCCTTGCACAGCTATATAGAGTCCGTTTGTGGATTTGTATGGGTGTTTATTCGTGTGTGCGTGCGAGCGTGCATGCTTTAAACCAGTATTCTTGGATTGGATCAATACGTACTCCTTCACCACACCGTCATGGATTCTGGGAACTCCATCGCCTTTGCAGTTTTATAATGCTTACCATTATACTCCAATCTGAATCACAGAGAATATTTCACGTTTCCTTTCTTTCAGCGACTCTGTTCTCTTAGCAACAGTGCGGAGTTTTCCTCAAATACTTGAATTTGTCTTGCTGATTTTCATTTTTTTTATAATTAAAATTTTTCTTATATGATATGTATTTTGATTTCGACTGTCTGCAGTGTATATGGAGAGGAGCAAGACATTTGGATCATATAACTTCTACAAAGCCTGCTGATATATATATATATATATATATATATATATATATATATATATATATATATATATATATATATATATATATATATATATATATATATATATATATATATATATATATATATATATATGAATAACTTTTTACCCCGACCGGGACTCGAACCTAGGACTTATGATTACTAAGTCAAGGCGCTACCACTACACCACAGAAGGTTAAAAGGAATCCAACCTTATAGCTTATATCTGCTATACTTAGGAATGAACGCATTCTAACTGAATGCCACTATGTTCATATTACAGATTCCCCAACCTCACTCGTGGCTTCATTTTAGCATTTAATTCAATTCCCAATCTCATTCGGGCCATGAAATAACCAATTAAGCACATTACATATGTGAAAACATGAATCATTTTTTTACCCCGACCTGGACTCGAACCTAGGACTTATGATTACTAAGTCAAGGCGCTACCACTACACCACAGAAGGTTAAAAGGAATCCAACCTTATAGCTTATATCTGCTATACTTAGGAATGAACGCATTCTAACTGAATGCCACTATGTTCATATTACAGATTCCTTTTAACCTTCTGTGCTGTAGTGGTAGCGCCTTGACTTAGTAATCAAAGTCCTAGGTTCGAGTCCCGTCGGGGTAAAAAATGATTCATGTTTTCACATATGTAATGTGCTTATTGGTATTTCATGGCCCGAATGAGATTGGGATTGAATTAAATGCTAAAATGAAGCCACGAGTGAGGTTGGGGAATCTGTAATATGAACATAGTGGCATTCGGTTAGAATGCGTTCATTCCTAACTATAGCAGATATAAGCTATAAGGTTGGTTCCTTTTAACCTTCTGTGGTGTAGTGGTAGCGCCTTGACTTAGTAATCATAAGTCCTAGGTTCGAGTCCCTGTCGGGGTAAAAAATGATTCATGTTTTCACATATGTAATGTGCTTAATTGGTTATTTCATGGCCCGAATGAGTTTGGGAATTGAATTAAATGCTAAAATGAAGCCACAAGTGAGGTTGGGGAATCTGTAATATGAACATAGTGGCATTCAGTTAGAATGCGTTCATTCCTAAGTATAGCAGATATAAGCTATAAGGTTGGATTCCTTTTAACCTTCTGTGGTGTAGTGGTAGCGCCTTGACTTAGTAATCATAAGTCCTAGGTTCGAGTCCCGGTCGGGTAAAAAATGATTCATGTTTTCACATATGTAATGTGCTTAATTGGTTATTTCATGGCCCGAATGAGATTGGGAATTGAATTAAATGCTAAAATGAAGCCACGAGTGAGGTTGGGGAATCTGTAATTTGAACATAGAGGCATTCAGTTAGAATTCGTTCATTCCTAAGTATAGCAGATATAAGCTATAAGGTTGGATTCCCTTTAACCTTCTGTGGTGTAGTGGTAGCGCCTTGACTTAGTAATCATAAGTCCTATGTTCGAGTCCCGGTCGGGGTAAAAAATGATTCATGTTTTCACATATGTAATGTGCTTAATTGGTTATTTCATGGCCCGAATGAGATTGGGAATTGAATTAAATGCTAAAATGAAGCCGCGAGTGAGGTTGGGGTATCTGTAATATGAACATAGTGGCATTCAGTTAGAATGTGCTCATTCCTAAGTATAGCAGACATAAGCTATAAGGTTGGATTCCTTTTAACCTTCTGTGGTGTAGTGGTAGTGCCTTGACTTAGTAATCATAAGTCCTATGTTCGAGTCCCGGTCGGGGTAAAAAATTATTCATTTTTTCACATATGTAATGTGCTTAATTGGTTATTTCATGGCCCGAATGAGATTGGGAATTGAATTAAATGCTAAAATGAAGCCACGAGTGAGGTTGGGGAATCTGTAATATGAACATAGTGGCATTCAGTTAGAATGCGTTCATTCCTAAGTATAGCAGATATAAGCTATAAGGTTGGATTCCTTTTAACCTTCTGTGGTGTAGTGGTAGCGCCT
>JAXCGZ010017169.1:70000-82500 GCA_037179515.1 Halocaridina rubra | reverse complement strand
TATTATTATTATTATTATTATTATTATTATTATTATTATTATTATTATTATTATTATTATTATTATTATTATTTTATTATTATTATTATATTATTATTATTATTATTATTATTATTATTATTATTATTATTATATCATTTTTGTTATTATTATTTTAATTATTATTATTATTATTATTATTATTATTATTATTATTATTATTATTATTATTATTATTATTATTATTATTATTATTATTATTATTATCATTATTATTTTATTATTATTATTATTATTATTATTATTATTATTATTATTATTATTATTATTATTATTATTATTATTATTATTATTATTATTATTATTTTTATTATCATTATTATTATTATTATTATTATTATTATTATTATTATTATTATTATTATTATTATTAAGCGTCGACCTCGACAGGTCTTGAATTGAGTATTGAGACTTAAATAGCCATGGCCTTTTTTTTTCATTACTTTTATCCATTTGTGGATAAATGTGATCAAGTGACTAGATATCGCCTGTGGTTTACGATCCAAGGAAAATCATTAAAAAGTAAGTAATCTGCACAATTATCTTTTAATTTGAATATATGTGATGCCAGTTCCAACTATTTATATTAGCTTTTTCCGTCAACATTGTTATGAGTCCTGCACTTTATGATTTGTTGTCCTAAAAATGAGTAATGAGTAGTATGCATTTGAAAATTTTAAGTATTCCATACTGTCCCAACTGCATAAAAGCGAAAGACTGAATTCATATCTGAGGACAAGGTAATGTGCTTTTGCCCTTGCAAAACAATGGCCAGAGCAATGTCATATACTCGTATGATCACCCTTTCCACTTAAATTAACGCAGTAAGTAATTTTATAACCGATATTAACCCTTACAGATATATAATATCATCGCTGCTATAGGTGTGATCAACATATTCGAAGTATAGTTTATTTTTCCTTTATGAGTGTGACAACAGAATGGGCAAACAATTTTGCCCTCATCGGTTCGTTCACCAAGAAAACGTGTAAGAACAAAAAGTAGCAGCGTAAGGACAAGACAGAAGTAAAAGAAAGAGTAAAAGAGCAAAGACAATAGACCTAGAAATAGGGCAGGATCAGGCCCTGAGATGATAGGTATAGCAAGTATCTCCGTATTCAGGTGTGATCAGTAATTACTCCTCCGTTATGCGCACGCGCATTTACTATGGGCACATTTACCCTAAGCCAAACGTACCTCGATCACTCCTCTCATAGTCGATGTCCCTCTCCAGTTTTACGTCACGGTCTCCCTTGCGAAGGATTTTGGTATTTGGCAGAGATCGACTCTTCTCAGCTCCTTGTACTCGGTCAAAACAAGTTGATCATGCAAAATCTCCTAGTCAATTAACCCTTAACAAGGTGTGTTTCAGCTTTTATTCGCATCATTTGATAAAAGATCCCCCCTCATACATTTTCCATTTTCATACTGCTATGTGCTAATTAAATTGCACTAAAGGCTACAATTTAATTAGATATTTATAGAAAAAGTGAGTGCTGCTTAGTAGATAAACCATAAAATCAGAATCTGTAAGAGATATAATAGTAGTATATAAATTACTATTGATTAATAAAAAAAAATGCATGATAAATTATCACTTAAAGGTCAAAATATGACATTTATTTTAAACGGAGATAAATTCTACAGATCCATCGAAGATTTTCGCTGCATTTGTGCTGCTTTTATTTAATATCTTGGACGAGATACTTCCTCAGAGACATAAATGATTAAATGATACATTAATTTTACCATTGAATACACATATAATCTAGTAATTATGTAATAAAAACAAAGTAATAGGCGAATAATATTTTTTTTTATCCGTATATCTAGAGATATTGTCAAGTTCGTGTTTTTCCCCGAACCTAGAGAACTTCGTCGGGAATCCCAACGTGAGTAATGGCATTGTGTACGCGACCTTTTTTTTTTTTTCATTCTATTTTTTTTTCCATTCGAAGTATACACCACTATCTTAACTTAGCCCGAATTCTTCAAACTAAAATTTCTGTGTATGAAGGACTCGGTTGTTTTCTCTCAGAATCAATTGTCTACCACGCAGGATTTGGCCATACAAACTGAACCGCCTCCAAGCAACACTTACAGCCTCAGTTTTGGCTTATCCAATATCTTCGACGCTTACCAAGTCGACTACCAAAAGGTTTTGGCCAGAGAGCTAGAAATAGAAAGAGAGAAGGAGAAAGAGAAAGAGAGGGAGAGAAAAGCTGGCAAACAGGTAAGGTTACTTAATTTATTACTTTTATTTTATAAGCTGGAAGATTGTGTGATGTGTATATGTCTGGAGGATTTTATTTTGACCTTTAATTAAGGTGTGTTCTAAGGCATTTCATCGTGGAAATTCAATACTGCCGTTTTCAAATATTTCCCCTCCTCCCCCTTGTTTAAATGGTGCGTAATGGACAGTAACACGCATTTTCCATTTTGATATTTTAGGCATGAAAGCTCGTATGAGAGCATAATCTTGTAACAATACTTTGAAGCCTTCATCCCATATTTGCGCTTCCTCCCTGGATTTAATCGTATATTTCAAGACGTGATTCATAATCTACAGTATGCATAAATGCGTAGATTTACAGAAATATGTGGCGTTAAATCAATAAGAGAGCACACGTATATGTAAATCAGTCTTGTACTTCTTAAAGAGGTATGTATATATGAGGCATAGGCCAGCTCGTAGGTCGAATTGCCTAAACTCCTAAGAAGAGAATTACATAGCAAGGAAGTACTACTGAGAAATTAAGCTGTTGAAGTTTTTGATTATCTATTCGAATTTCTAATATCGGCGATGACACTAATTCATCTAATTACTTGTGTATAAGTGTGAATGTGTGTGTGTGTGTGTGTGTGTGTGTGTGTGTGTGTGTGTGTGTGTGTGTGTGCGTGAATGTGCGTGTCTATTGATAAAACTTTGCGGGGGACGAGCTAGAATAAAAGACTCAGACCATGCAAGGTGTAGTTCATAGAAGAAGAGGAAGAAGAAAAAGAGGAGGAAAGAGACCTTGCTTCATTGCGGATGAAAAAAAAAATGATTTAACTAATTTATTTGTGATCATTCTAACCCCTTTTCTTTGTTACTGAGAAGCGTGTTTAGTGTTGGTTAACCTTCGTGACACCCAGACACCATCAAGGTCAAACAATCATCTTATGAAAGATAATGCTACAATCACCTCGTAGGCATGAGATGCTATTAGTTTTAATTCTCTCTCTCTCTCTCTCTCTCTCTCTCTCTCTCTCTCTCTCTCTCTCTCTCTCTCTCTCTCTCTCTCTCTCTCTCTCTCGTTTGTTTTTCTTCTTCTAATGTAAGTTGATTTATCATATAAAAATTTAATTGTTTGACTCTTATTCTACATGCGTTATCTCTCTCTCTCTCTCTCTCTCTCTCTCTCTCTCTCTCTCTCTCTCTCTCCTCTCTCTCTCTCTCTCTCTCTCTCTCTATCTATCTATCTATCTATCTATCAGTATGTAATGTATGTATGTATGTCTGTCTGTCTCTCTCTCTCTCTCTCTCTCTCTCTCTCTCTCTCTCTCTCTCTCTCTCTCTATATATATATATATATATATATATATATATATATATATATATATATATATATATATATATATATATATATGTATGTATCTCTATCTCTCTAGCTAGCTAGAATAGAATGATTATCTAATTCACAACTAAGGTAATGTAATAAGTTACTTATGGGTACTTTGGTAAAGAGGGAACAAACATCAAAGCTGTTCATATGCATATCTGGTGTGACAACAAGAATCTGAAATAATTTAAAACTCATTCTTAATAATCACATAGCCTTAATTGACCATGTATATGTTCATTTCCCTAAGCTCCCACATCGTTATGGATTAGTAAAAACTCACGAGCCTGAATTATCTATTCGCAAAATTATTAGTTGTAGGCTCTATATCTTATAAGATGTTTAAGTATTTAGTTGGCTATCCTCCTATATATTGAATTCCTATGGCCAGATTGAAAAACTTCAGAATATTGTTATCACACCAGATATGCATATGAACAGTTCTGATTTTTGTTCCCTCATTACCAAAGTACCCATTAATAAATTATTAGATTGCCTTAGTTGTGAATTAGATAATCATTCTATTCAATTAACTAAAAATGCTATTTTACAACTCATTCACCTTTGTGTTGCAGATTGCAAGTTTGTATTTGGCGTTAAATATTACCGAGCTTTCGGTATGGCTATGGGAAACAAATTATCTCCTTTTTTTTTTCTAATCTTTATATGGAATTTTTTGAGACACAGTACCTTCAATTATGATGTACTATGTTTTTCTCGCATTAATGTTCATGAGTTTTGACTAAGTTGAATAATTTTGTTTCCTCTATTAAATTCACATTAGAAAAAGAAAATAATAATAGCTTACCATTCTTATACATATTGTTACATAGACAACCTTTTTCATTGAGCTTTAATATTTTAGAAAGCCCACAAATAAAATCTATCTAACGTGGATTTTTATTCTGGTCATGACCTTAAAATAAAGAAATTTATCTTCTCTTCAATGTTTCTCTGAGCTTTACGTACTGTAAGCCCGGAATTCCTTGATGCTGAGATTGATAGAATTATTGATATTGGAAAAAAATCTTTGTTATCCCAATTGGTTCTTAACTATCTGCTTCAGTGCTGTAAAACGCATATTTCCTAGTCCATCACTCCCGACAGAATTGTTGTTTCGAATTTTAATAATACCCTTTTAGTTATTCCCAATTTCCAGAGATGTCAATGCTTAGTCAAAATTTTGAGAACATTAAATGTCCGTTTAGTTTTCAAATATGAAAATACTTTTTGCACCATGTTGATTAAAAATAGTCCTGTTCCACTTCTAATATTATATATAAGATTCCATGTAAAGATTATGATAAGTATTATGTTGACCAGACTAGCAAATCATTAGAATTTCGTATTAATCAAAATAAATATAACGGTTGAAACTGTCAGTCTTCCAGTGGTTTGTTCATGCATTATGCTGACTGCAATCACCATATTGACTGGACAATGCTTTTGCCTTAGTAAGAAGTACGTATTTTATTTCTAGAAGCATCTTGGAATCTGCAATAATTAACTTAATCGAGCACCGAAATATTAACTTAAGTCATGGTCTAATTGTCATTGATTCCATATTATCAAGTATGCTTCATTCAGGTTTGAAAAAAAAGTAATATTGGAAATAACATAATATTCTCCTTATGTACAATTGATTTTTTTTCTTCATTTTTTTTTAAATTATAAATTATTTCTTTCCTTATACTATTACCATTATTATACCATTATTATTATAATTTCATAATTAGCTTTACAGTAATATTATTGTGAGTAATATTATTATCATTATTGTTATTATTATTATTATTATTGTTTTTTGCATTTTCTTTTCGTTATTATATTTTAATTTTTGTCATTATTGTACTGTTGTTATTGTTATTATCGTTATTGTTATTTATCATAATTATTATATTTATTATTATTTTTATTATTATTATGTTAATTTATATTTTCTCCTGTTTTCTATATGTATGTATGTATGTATGTATGTATGTATGTATGTATGTATGTATGTATGTATGTATGTATGTATGTATGTATGTATGTATGTATGTATGTATGTATGTATGTATGTATGTATGTATGTATGTAACGTACGTACGTATGTATGCATGTATGTATGTATGTATGTATGTATGTATGTATGTATGTATGTATGTATGTATGTATGTATGTATGTATGTATGTATGCATGTATGTATGTATGTGTGTATGTATGCATTTATGTATGTATGTATGTATGTATGTATGTATGTATGTATGTATGTATGTATGTATGTATGTATGTATGTATGTATGTATGTATGTATGTATGTATGTATGTATGTATGTATGTATGTATGTATGTATGTATGTATGTATGTATGTATGTATGTATGTATGTATGTATGTATGTTCGGTTGTACAAACCAGATTCCTCTGAAGATAAGTAATACATTTGAAAGTACAAAGGTTCGCAAAATTGCATTCCATTTCCTCCCTAGCCATAATAATTCATATATGTGTGTGTGTGTGTGCGTGCGTGCGTCTCTCTGTCTTTGTGTGTGTGTGTGTGTGTGTGTGTATCTTTGTGGGTGTGTGTGCGTGTCTTTGTGTGTGTGTGTGTGCCTTTGTGAGTGTGTGTATGTCTTTGTGTGTGTCAGTGTGTGTGTCTTTGTGAGTGTATGTGTCAGTGTGTGTGTGTCTTTGTGTGTGTGCGTGTGTGTGTACGTGTGTGTGTGTATGTGTGTCTTTCTGTGTGTGTATTTATGAAGAAGAGAAAGATAATGAAAGACAGAACCATATTTTGCATTTTTTTATAATAGTTTAAAAATTTATCTCCATATACTCAATGTAATCATTATAAATCCAGAATTCTACATTTTATCATGTTATTCATAAAAAAATAAAAATAATCAGTCAGATATAGATTAATTTCCGAAAATTTTTTATATTGGATATTTCGCCTTCATGAAATTATCCTTAAAAGAATTATTATTATTATTATTTGTTTTAAGATGTTTCACTTAAAATGCTTTTCATTAAATAATTTCGTCAGAGTTTTTACCCCCAAAATAACTTAAAGCATTAAAAATGTTCCCTGAAAAATTCTGCCATATTTTACATCTTTAAAAGAAAATTTTCATAATAAATCTATCGATCAGTGCCATTTTAGGCACCTGGTGTCATATTTTAATGCTTAGTATGGAGTTGAGGAAAAAGGCCGTTGTTTCATGTTAGGAAGGGTTAGGTTAGGTTAGGTTAGTTAACCTGACTGAATCGAGCCCAAGCTAACCTACCTTATCCAAAAAATACACTTTGCATTCAACAGTTTTTTTTTTTTTTTTTATTAGTTGATTCCTCTCAAGATGTGTAATTTAGGATCGAGGTTAAATACAAATGTTTCATCGGGGTTTGAGTACATCAGGTGCCTATTATGGGATTGAGACAAAAGTTTGCCCATTTTTCAACTTGAGAATTTTTTCTGAAGGAATTTTATTAAATTTGGCATTAATTCTATTTCTACTGACAGAATTCGAATGATTTTTTGTCATAATATTTTTTTATTAAGTTTCAGTTTTTTTACTTTAAAAGTATATCTTGTTAGTGTTTATTAGAATTTTTACATAATAAATAATCTAAAAGAATTTTGCTTCAAAATACTGTTAAAAAAAATTCCCAAATGAAATGTCAGGTTTTTTTTCGCTTTGAAACAATTCTCCAAGAGAATCCAGTCTGATTTTTTACTTTAAGCTTTTCTCAGAAATCTATTTGAAAAAAAAAAAAAATCAAAACTTTCTTTTTAAAGAATTTTGTCATTTTCCACTTTTTCTTGAAAGACTTTTTGTCAGGATATGTGCATAAATTGCAGCAGACATAGTTATGACAGAGTAGTAACAAAGCTATTATTAATGATATTCTGATGACAATAATACTGATACAATCACATAGCAAGAAGGAAAAAATGAAGGTTCATCATCTGCTCAGGGTCAAAGTGATGGAAATACGGCTAGTAAAGAGGTTAGTTAATGCATATTAAAAAAAATATGAAAAAAATGAATTTTATAAAATCTTTTTTTCCTGCCTTTGTTCTTCCTTAGGAGACAGTAGAAGAAACTTTTTTAAGTGTGCATTAAAAGGAAAAAAAATATTGCTTTCGTCTTTTTATATATTCATTAACAAGTTTTATTGACTTTTGTGTGTTCTTATTTTTTCGTAATTTTTGAATTTTTGAAATTTTCAAATTGCAATGCAATGCAAATATTTTTCCTATTATAAATTTTTGCTAGGTTATTATGGAAACTTTCATTTTTTGCAGTATTTGAAAACTTATTTTTTGTATTCTTGAGTAAGGAAGAGTTCATATGCAATTATACTGCTGTAACCTGTAAATATACTAATGAAAGAGTATTACGATGTATATATATATATATATATATATATATATATATATATATATATATATATATATATATATATATATATATATATATATATACATATATATATATATATATATATATATATATATATATATATATATATATATATATATATATATATATATATATATATATATATATATTAATGACACTGAACTGTTAACATGCAGTCTAAAATGGAAGGAAAAGCCCATTAAATACAACAACGAAAATATATATATATATATATATATATATATATATATATATATATATATATATATATATATATATATATATATATATATATATATATATATATATATATATATATATATATATATATATATATATATATATATATATATATATATATATATATATATATATATATATTATATATATATATATATATATATTATATTATATTATATTATATATATATATATATATATATATATATATATATATATATATATATATATATATATATATATATATATATATATATATATATATATATATATATATATATATATATATATATATATATATATATATATATATATATATATATATATATATATATATATTATATATATATATATATATATATATATATATATATATATATATATATATATATATATATATATATATATATATATATATATATATATATATATATATATATATATGAATAATTTTTTACAGCGACGGGACTCGATCCTAGGACTTATGATTACTAAGTCAAGGCGCTACCACTACACCACAGAAGGTTAAAAGGAATCCAACCTTATAGCTTATATCTGCTATACTTAGGAATGAACGCATTCTAACTGAATGCCACTATGTTCATATTACAGATTCCCCAACCTCACTCGTGGCTTCATTTTAGCATTTAATTCAATTCCCAATCTCATTCGGGCCATTAAATAACCAGATAAGCACATTACATATGTGAAAACATGAATCATTTTTAACCCCGACCGGGACTCGAACCTAGGACTTATGATTACTAAGTCAAGGCGCTACCACTACACCACAGAAGGTTAAAAGGAATCCAACCTTATAGCTTATATCTGCTATACTTAGGAATGAACGCATTCTAACTTAATGCCACTATGTTCATATTACAGATTCCCCAACCTCACTCGTGGCTTCATTTTAGCATTTAATTCAATTCCCAATCTCATTTGGGCCATTAAATAACCAGATAAGCACATTACATATGTGAAAACATGAATCATTTTTTACCCCGACCGTGACTCAAACCTAGGACTCATAATTACTAAGTCAAGGCACTACCACTACACCACAGAAGGTTAAAAGGAATCCAACCTTATAGCTTATATCTGCTATACTTAGGAATGAAAGCATGCTATCTGAATGCCACTATGTTCATATTACAGATTCCCCAACCTCACTCGTGGCGTTCAATCCTAAGTATAGCAGATATAAGCTATAAGGTTGGATTCCTTTCAACCTTTTGTGGTGTAGTGGTAGCGCCTTGACTTAGTAATTATAAGTCCTAGGTTCGAGTCCCGGTCGGGCTAAAAAATAATTCATGTTTTTACATTTGTAATGTGCTTATTTGGTTATTTCATGACCTGAATGAGATTGGAAATTGAATTAAATGCTAAAATGAAGCCACGAGGGAGGTTGGGGAATCTGTAATATGAACATAGTGGCATTCAGTTAGAATTCGTTCATTCCTAAGTATAACAGATATAAGCTATAAGGTTGGATTCCTTTTAACCTTCTGTGGTGTAGTGGTAGCGCCTTGACTTAGTAATCATAAGTCCTAGTTTCAAGTCCCGGTCGGGGTAAAAAATGATTCATGTTTTTACATATGTAATGTGCTTATTTGGTTATTTCATGGCCCGAATGAGATTGGGAATTGAATTAAATGCTAAAATGAATTAAATGCTAAAATGAAGCCACAAGTGAGGTTGGGGAATCTGTAATATGAACATAGCGGCATTCAGATAGAATGCGTTCATTCCTAAGTATAGCATATATAAGCTATAAGGTTGGATTCCTTTTAACCTTCTGTGTTGTAGTGGTAGCGCCTTGACTTAGTAATCATAAGTCCTAGGTTCGAGTCCCAGTCGGGGTAAAAAATGATTAATGTTTTCACATAAGTAATGTGCTTATTTGGTTATTTCATGGCCCGAATGAGATTGGGAATTGAATTAAATGCTAAAATGAAGCCATGAGTGAGGTTGGGGAATCTGTAATATGAACATAGTGGCATTCAGATAGAATGCGTTCATTCCTAAGTATAGCAGATATAATCTATAAGGTTGGATTCCTTTTAACCTTCTGTGGTGTAGTGGTAGCGCCTTGACTTAGTAATCATAAGTCCTAGGTTCGAGTCCCTGTCGGGGTAAAAAATGTTTCATGTTTTCACATATGTAATATGCTTATTTGTTTTTTTCATGGCCCGAATGAGATTGGGAATTGAATTAAATGCTAAAATGAAGCCACGAGTGAGGTTGGAGAATCTGTAATATGAACATAGTGGCATTCAGATAGAATGCGTTCATTCCTAATTATAGCAGATATAAGCTATAAGGTTGGATTCCTTTTAACCTTCTGTGGTGTAGTGGTAGCGCCTTGACTTAGTAATCATAAGTCCTAGGTTCGAATCCCGGTCGGGGTAAAAAAAAAATGATTCATTTATATATATATATATATATATATATATATATATATATATATATATATATATATATATATATATATATATATATATATATATATATATATATATTATATATATATATATATATATATATATTAGGTTGACCCATTGCAACAGCCGCCCGTTAAGATACTACAGCTGAAGGATTTTTAAATTTGAAAAGGACTGTCCAGGACAGTTCGATGTTAAGTCTTCCTTCAGTTACGGTTATTTTTTATGCCTACATCAACACTGAATATTCTTGGATATTCATTACACACCTCATATTATCCCTTCAATTCTGACAAGTCATTACACTCTCCATCTCTGTTACTTTTTGCTTAATGTATTCTTCGTGCCCAGGGTCGGTGGGGCCACTTTTATTTTATTTTACTTTCTTGGTCCGTCCTGGTGTAAAAAAAAAAAAAAAAAAAAAAAAAAAAAAAAAAAAAATATATATATATATATATATATATATTATATATATATATATATATATATATATATATATATATATATATATATATATAAGCACATTACATAAGTGAAAACATGAATCATTTATATATATATATATATATATATATATATATATATATATATATATATATATATATATATATATATATATATATATATATATATATATATATATATATATATATATATATATATATATATATATATATATATATATATATATATATATATATATATATATATATATATATATATATATATATATATATATATATATATATATGCAAAATAAACTGTTATATCACAGCACAATATGAAGCAAAAAATGGCCCAAAAATAATACACAAAACGAAGCGAAGATGTACTATATATCACGACTGGACTCCAGTCCTCTTCAGGTACAAATTTGTACCTGAAGAGGACTGGAGTCTAGTCTAATATATGGTACATCTTCGCTTCTTTTTGTGTTTTATTTATGGGCCTTTTTTTGCTTCATATATATATATATATATATATATATATATATATATATATATATATATATATATATATATATATATATATATATATATATATATATATATGAATCATTTTTACCCCAACCGGAACTCGAACCTAGAACACAATTATTGTTAAGAGGCGTTACCATCTTCAGTACAGAAGGCCTAAAAGGGAAACAAACCTTTCAGCTTTTATCTGCTATACTAGGATTGAACGCACTCTATATGTATGCCACTCTTTTCATATTACAGTTTCCCCAACCTCAATCAAGGCTTCGTTTTCGCATGAGGTTCAACTCCCAGTCTGACTTGGGACCAACAATTATCAAATAATCAAATAAGCTTTGGCTTAGTAATTTCAAGTCCTAGGGTCAAGTCCCGGTCGGGGTAAAAATGATTCATGTTTTTACTTATGCAATGTGCTTATTTGGTTATTGGTGTTCCCGAATGAAATTAGGAGTTCAAATTAAATGCAAAAAGGAAACCACGAGTGAAGTTGGGGAAACTGTAATATGAACATAGTGGCATTCAGATAAAATGCATTCATTCCTACTATAGCAGATGTAAGATATAAGTTCTGTTTCCTTTTAACCTTCTGTGGTGTAGGTGGTAGCGCCTTGGCTTAGTAATTATAAGTCCTAGGTTCAAGTCCAGGTCGAGGTAAAAATTATTCATATATATACACATATATATACATACATATATATATATATATATATATATATATATATATATATATATATATATATATATATATATATATATATATATATATATATATATATATATATATATATATATATAT
>JAXCGZ010017169.1:65000-67500 GCA_037179515.1 Halocaridina rubra | reverse complement strand
GTGCTATGTCCCATGGATCCAACCAGGTGCTCGTTGACCCTTTCTTGACCATTGACTGTACCCAGACAAACAGCTGGGAGAGTATTCAATTTCACCCTTGACCTCTAGCCTCTCATGTTTCTCTTCATGACTTGTTACAGTTTCAGATTCTGGCTTCAGCAAGACTTCAGTCATGCGACATCATGACTTATTATTTTGTCGTGATCGAAGGAATGTGTAGATGTGTACTTCTCACACATATGTTGTAACTAAGGAAAATTTGGATTGATCAGATGCAGTTGTAAATCTGCTGAAAAATATAATATACTTTCTTAGGAAGGTAGAGCGATTGATGTTTTTAGGTGACTCCGTATTGGTTGGTTATAATGCAAAAAAGTAATTTCAAAATGAATACGGCAGTATGTAAGATAAAGAAGCTGAAGATATATGTAAGAAAAAATTAATAGAGCAGTTTCTAATAAGAATGAGATGACTAAGGTGAACATATGAGTTTTAGTGAAATGAACCAATAATTTGGCCATACCTATAAAAATGCAGCCGAAACTTTACAGCGCTCGAAGTGAGTTCATTAAGGCAGAAGTGGAAATTTAAAAGAAAATAATGATAAAAATTGTGTGTATGAAATGAGGGAAAATACATTTGAAGGATGGAATCTTAAAAAAAAAAAAGAGCTAAAGAGGTTTTAAAGAACCTGAGGGTAGATATAAATGAACTGAAAATATTCTAAACCCTTGTTCTATCTGTACTAAGGTTGGATATATAGTATAGAGGTGGGTTGGCCAGTGGGAAAAGTAGAGGAGGAGAGAACAGCGTATATGTATCCACAGTATGTGATATATTGGTTTATATTCAGTTCTATATCTCTGTTTAATTTGATCCAACTTTTTTTCTGTAACAAAAGTGGCCCTTTGCTACATTTATTCACCATATATTCCCACACACAAAAAAAACACCAAGAATTTTTGGCCTATTTGAACGTGGTGAATAGTATGTGCTCTAAATTCCAGTATGCACAAGATTTCATACCAAAGAGTGTAAAAACCTTATTATGTTGGGGAAAATGGCACACCAACAGTGGTGCTTTTTTTGTGTGTGGGAATATATGGTGAATAAATGTAGCAAAGGGCCACTTTTGTTACAGAAAAAAAGTTGGATCAAATTAAACAGAGATATAGTACTGAAAATACGAATATATCAGAAATAGTATACGTACAGTTCTTCCATGAACATATTTATACCAATGAAATCCCAAATATATATCTGTGACAACATACATGTGTGTATAATGACTCAGGACAACACAGGGATTACAAGTAGTGCCTGAGGCGGCTAATGAGACAGATATTGTTATAAATGAACCATGGCGTTACTCTAGATCACTGGCGCTCCTGTTGTCGGCTCGTTTAAAGAAAAGATAATTGAGTCTTTCCTTGTGTGCTCTTTCTATAACTATTATACATTCTAAAATCACTCGGTTATTAATAAATACATGATGTGGGATGTGATACGTGATGTGATGTAATGAGTTATGCGATATGGTATGCTGTAATACATGATGTGATATATATATATATATATATATATATATATATATATATATATATATATATATATATATATATATATATATATATATATATATATATATATATATATATATGTATATATATATATATATATATGTATATATATATATATATATATATATATATATATATATATATATATATATATATATATATATATATATATATATATATATATATATATATATATATATATATATATATATATATATATATATATATATATATATATATTTATATAACCATTTACCTTCAGTTTTACTTAATAATAAATTGCACATTCTAAAATCACGGTTATCCATGATTTGGACTTCTGATCAGATATTGCAAAAGCCCTTACGCATAGATAAGACCATTTTTCATATATTTTAATCACTGTGGTTGATGACCCGACATTCATGAACATGAGCTCATATTACCTAATTATGAAAAAAAACCTCTCTAATGACTTTACGGTAACTGGTATCAGACTTTATATTCTTCTAACAGCTACATATATTTTAAGTTCACTGGGTGGCCCTATAGTTGACCTGAACCTTTTGATTTTAGATATAAACATCGTTTATTAGGCTTTGACTTTTTAATTGTTTATATATATATATATATATATATATATATATATATATATATATATATATATATATATATATATATATATATATATATATATATATATTATGCATTCTAAATTCATTCTGAATAACATATAAATGCTCTGTTAATCCTGATTTGCTACTTCTGACCATAGTATAGACCATTATCCACATTTAGTATATTTGATTTTAATATCCTTATGTAGTTACACATTCTAAAAAATCTATGCATGATGACCTATTGACATTTACCTGTGACATGGAACGTCAGGACAACTTATACTAAACTTTAGTACCCTTGACCTTAACGTCATTCCCATA
>JAXCGZ010017169.1:40000-60000 GCA_037179515.1 Halocaridina rubra | reverse complement strand
ATGTATGAGGATTATTTCTTTCCCAATTTTCAGTTCTAATTTTTTTCCGGGGATATTCCTTTCCCCAGCCCCCCAAGGGTTATCATTGCCTAGGACTTGCCATTGCATTCTTCAAATTTCCACTCCTCCGCCTGTCATCATTGCAAGCCCGGGTTTGTACACATACCACGAATCCTCTTCTTATTTGGATACTGGCAAGACAAAAAGAAGGGCGTCGATGCATCATCCAGCTTAACTGGAACCCCTCCTGCCCGATTTAATTTGACTCTTGAGGTGGCTTTTGAATATAACCACCCCTCATGTACACCTGCAATGCCACAGCCCCTCTCACTTCAGTAGCTGAAAAACATGCTCTCACTGAAGTAGATTCTCAGGACGAAAATTAGAGCCTAATGTCACTAATACAGCTGCAAGAAAGGCTTCATATGACTTCTGGATACAAACAATGGCCATATATCGGTATTCCGAGGCCATACTTCGCCTCCCCTGCAACTGTAAGCGATTGCAATCTCTCCCATGGGTAAAAGGGACTGGTTTGTAAGCATCAAATTTGAAAATTGCAGGTCGGGGCTGCCTGGAAATAGGGTGGTAATGGAAAGTATGTGTCTACACCATTAGAGTATTATTCCAAGATACTTAGAACTTAGCTGAGAAACTGATACATAACATTACTCTACTATAGATATAAAAAAGGACAGTCATTAAATGCTGAGAACAACCACTAAAGAAATACTCTTATTAGCAGTGGCGACAGTAAAATCAAGCATTAATTCAAGATAAAAGATACAAATCATTTGGTTACTGCTGATAGAATTTACCAAAATAACAATTATGCAAAAGGCCATGGAGTGATAGCAACAATAACAGTTAACATAATAATAACAATACTACTCAGGAATAGCAGTGCATATGCAATTGAGACTGGCATTTCGAAGTAAGAACAGAGTCTTACACTCATAGTTCACAACAATGTTCTTTCTAACAATGTTTCCTTTGGCTATTCGAATTCCTGCAGTCATAATATGTATACATATCTGTATATATCTATATGAGCATTTTCATCAACTTTCTGGTTGCCCAATTTGTCACTGGGAGCTTTATCTATTTTCTAAAACAGTTGCAATATGTGGCAGAAAAACTCACATAATAATCAGTTCTACTGATGTCTTATCAGTATTTATGTAATATGAGCATGCAAAAACATATCAACTAAAATAAAACTTGGGCACACTTATCATCTAGCAAATTAGCAAAGAAATCTAAAAAGAATCAATTATCATAATACCTTGTCAACACAGAGAAATAAAATTTTTCAGTATGTAAAGGGTAAAAGTATGAGAGAGAGAGAGAGAGAGAGAGAGAGAGAGAGAGAGAGAGAGAGAGAGAGAGAGAGAGAGAGAGAGAGAGAGAGAGAGAGAGAGAGAGAGAGAGAGAGAGAGAGAGAGAGAGAATTTATATTTTTTCTTCAAAAAAACTTATAATTTCCCTTGTAATGCCCTTCTTTATGACTTGACTTCCTGCCCTACTATACAAAGGGACAGAGCGCAACTGCAATCATTTTCTAACATCCAAAAAGAATAAAAAAACAAAATAACTTATTGTACAACTGCAGAAACATCGAAGCACAAATCCATTCCTTTCTGTTTAACATTGCAAAGCACTTTACTGAAATGAGCATACACATCCTTATCTATTATGACAATCTTTTCTCTTCCTATAAATCAGAGGGTTGAGTCAAAGCACACACTCGCTATATGTCAACATTCCCCTGATGAAATTAAAGCAAAATACTACGATCACATGTGATAATATATCTATTACTATCAGCAAAATTACAATTATCTTTTCTTAATAAATGGCTTAAAAGGACTTAAATATCATTACTTTTAAATTTCAAACTCAGCATATAAACTGAGAATCTCAATTATCTTTATTACTTAGTTGTAACTATAAATTTCATGACAATGATAGTAATTAACAATAATTATACCTAGATAAGCTCTTTCAACACTCTTTAATTATAATATATCAAAGGGACAAAGATATTAAAGATTTCTTCAACACAAAAAACTATATAAAAAAATAGGTATCTGAAAAAATATAAGTTTGTGCCTGTGTATGCAGTAATAAAAATAATAGACATATTTCATTTACAACATTAAAGAATGCATTTTACTTAAGTTTCATAGTCTCTTAAGGAGTTGTGCATGAAAAATTAATATATATATATATATATATATATATATATATATATATATATATATATATATATATATTATATATATATATATATATATATATATATATATATATATATATATATATATATATATATATATATATATATATATATATATATATATATATATATATATATATATATATATATATATATATATATATATATATTCTTCTGCTATCTCAAATTTGAATTTTTTTGAGTTACTGTTCAACAGAACTACCTCAGGAGACAGGGGGGAGTTATAAATTTTTTCTCCTTTGCATACTTACAGTCGGGTAGGTACTTAACTAACTTCTTTTTTACTCTCTTTCCTCTTCCTACCCAAAAATACTGCCCAATATCTGTCTTCTGGCCTTCAACTGGCTAGCTTTCGCAGGGAGTTTTGTATGTAGGAGCTGTTCCTCCCCTGTCTCTTCAGTTTCTGGACCAACTTCGTCTTTTTCAAATACAGGAAACGGCTGTTTGACATTCTTGTTGTCATTTCTTGTGAATTCACATTCCCTTATTCATGATCAGGCTGAAATAATTTTGACAAACATTATCATTGCTAAAACTTCCAAAGTTTTATTTTATCTAACATATGGATTCGGTTTTATGTCACGAACTCCCTTGTCTACTAAGGGCTAGGATGGTTGCCCTCTTACAAAGGACTAGTTTTGGCAGATGTAATCTTTACCCTGAGTGTATGCCCTTTCTAACCTCAGTCCGTGACGGGGCGCGAACCCTCGACCTGCCGCCTCAGAGTCACAGACGCTACCATTTTGCCATGGAGACTAACATATCCCTTCGGACAGTTAATGTATATACTGCAGCTGGAAAGGAAAATAAAGAATCATTCATAGATTCACGTCCATTATTACGTAATATCTATCTTGGAATCCTCGGAAATCAAATAATAATCTCATTGGCGGAGTAGAGGACAAAAAAATACAATAAAACTTGCAGCTCAACCATATCTGGGCAGGTGGAGATTCTCTTTCTCAAAAATATCCCTCAATAGATATCGCAACAGCTACATCACCTCCCATAAAAATATGCTGATATAGCCTGCACAAAGACCCGGTGGAGTAGGGGAACGATCCTCACAGACTCCTTCCCCATCATGCTTCCCCAACGGACTTTCCTGCGATTTCACCCTCGAGAATAACTCCCCCATTATACCCCCGGTCAGACATACCCATTCTCTCCCGCAATTGCTCACATTCAAGCTTTCATCCCCCTTCTTTCTGTGTAGTTCCCCCCCTTCCCCTCACTCTGAAGGAGTGCGTGGGTGAAATCTCATTTAGGCCGCGTGGTCACATGATTGCGTCACCAGTCCTAGGTCCCCATCTACTCCCACGAGGGTGCGTTATGGCTACATAATAACTTTCTTTCCTCCAACACTGAGGGCATGAGCTTGTTGGCGGTCTCTCGAGGCGTATCCCTCACGGCTATTAGACCCCATTCTTTCTCCCCTCTATGCTACGTTAGGGTGACACTGAAAACCCCCCCTACCCCAGCACAGCACAAATTCACTCGATTCTACTTTTCCCCGCCTGCTTAGCGTGAAAATAAAAACTCATATCAAAATAATATCACAAAGTCTTCTTATTCTTCAAAAAGATATGCTACACACATATTGTAATATCAATTTCTTCATCCTAAAGACATTAGAAGAACGATCTGTCATCTCTGTTAAAAAATTTTCTCGCAAAAATATTACACCCGCAAAAAAAAAGAAAAAAAAAAGGACCTTGAAAACAGGTGCAAGGATTTTCTCACTCGATTTCTTACACTTTAAGAGATTAATATTAAAATTATTTTACATGTACATTAGATCTTTTCAATTAATATCAATACATTTGCCTTCTTAATATCAACTAAGGCATTAATACAAGTAAATTGAACACCCTTTAAATTCAATTTCTCATTATATTATTCAAATAATAACAAAAATGAAGTTTATTACTGCCTATAGCTATTAGGGCAAATTATCCATGTTAGTAATGGGTACAAATATTCTACTTTTATTAACTTACTAGGGCCACACCCCTCATAGGTGTGTTGGCTGAGTCAAAGCATAACTACAAGGTAAAATAGCAGCATCTGCTGTCCTCAATTTCTTTTAATAATTGTCCCATTACTCACTGGATACAGATCACAAGTACTTAGCTCTTTTGAGAAACTGCTTGAAGAACATCATGGCAAAAGGCAATAAAGTAGGGGGTTCTTCTTTCTTTTGGGCGTAGGAGCTTCCCGCCAACTTCTCCATCTTTCTTGTAAAATCGACGATTCGCCATCTTCTTGGCTGGATCCGGCAAGATATACTTCTGGCAAGGGACTTTTTCACTCAAAGCCCCGGTAACACTTCGGTTCACTGTGACAGTGGCGTCCATGAAGGCACTCGTTGTCCTTTTACTGCTAGGGGCCTTGCCAATACAGGGGTGGGGGAGAGTGACTGGTTCTGGTAATATGATGCTGTAGGTGAAGGGGGAGCTCAGACTTTCTCGGCGTCGCTCTCTCACTGCTTGTAAGCGTCAAGAAGTTTCTTCATCACTCGAACTTTTCTTCCATAGATGCTATTTATTTTTTCCTCAGTATTTTTAATTCTTCTTTCTCTTTGTTGAAGTAATGGCGTGGACTGATTCCGAGCTGTTCACCAAATGTCGTGTGAACATTATACCACAGAGTGCCATCAATGTGGTGGGATTTTCATCCCACTCTTTTACACCAATAATTGTGGTGTTTTTCTTCTTTTGGTATCGTGGTTGTTGATAATAGATAAGCATCTTCTTTAAAGGGGTTTATTTCTAGATTAATAATTAATTCCTCAGAGCTCCAATTCCTACATAGTTCTTGTTACTATCGGTTCCAGATTCCCACCCCCAAGGGGGAGACTGTTAAGCCGTGGATGTGACGTCTGCCCCGGACAAGATGTGACCTCTCACTGACTAGGCTTTCTTGTGCTACTCATTGCGATCGGTGGGTATCGTGCGCGTCACTGCCACCCAGCACTAATAGGCATCTTTGAAATGCCTTGTGAGACTACAGGCATCTTTAATTGCCTTACGACAGTATGTATGTATGTATATATGTATGTATGTATGTATGTATGTATGCATGCATGCATGCATGCATGCATGTATGATATATATATATATATAATATATATATATATATATATATATATAATATATATATATATATATATATATATATATATATATAATATATATATATATATATATATAATGGAAAAAGGCTATTAAAGAAAACAGCGTTAAGAATACTTAAAGTAATGATTAATTTCGTGACCTAATCTGGCCACCTTCTCTAACTACAATGCAAAGATTTACACTCAAAAGATGGTGAGCAGATTAGGTCACAAAGTTAATATGTACACATTCTGCCAGTAGCCCTGCTAGGAGCAGATGTAATATGGTAAATTGTCCCTGAGTACTCATAAATCTGGAGAGACGGTGTTAGCCAGCAGAATTTATTTAGTATATCAGGGATAAGCAGTTCTAGGTTATCCTTCCCTTTTTGGCAATATTTACCAGCTTTTTATCTGCCTGGTAATTATTGCTTTTGCATTGAGCTTGTTGCGAGCTGTGGGCTGGTATTGCTAGAGGGTAAATCTAATAGCACTAGTAGAACTCCTCCCCAGGAGATCAGACTCTGTCCACGGCCCCCATACATCATAGAAACAGCCATGCCATCTCCCCTAATCCCCCACCTCATCCTTAAGCAGGAAAATCTTCGTCTAGTGATATTACTCTCGTTGCTACGTTTTTCCCTTTAATTTCCTTATCTCTCATACCTTCCCTATCTCTCATTCTCTCTTTCTCTTTGTGTCTTTTCCTCTCTTTTCTACTCTTTCCTTTCCTAAATTCGTATTGTTAACCTAGCTTCATCATTACACATATTAATGAATTAATACTTATCTAGTCTGCGATCTGCTGTCAAATGACGAATAAAGATGGGTGGAATAAAATTATCTCAGTCTTTTCCATTTTTGCTCCCCCTCCACCAATCCCTCCTACTCAGCGCCGCCTTTGGCACTTTGAGCATACCCAACATGAAAATTTGCGTAACTTCCTCTTTGACTTCCCATGGGATGACTACTGCTTTCGGTCCCGCAACCCTGATCAGGTAGCTCTAAAAGTTGCCGAGATCATGATCGTGGGAATGGAGGCGTACATCCCCTCTCCTACAAAAACTTTCTCTCCCCCTAAACCTTGGTGTGACCGTGTCTGCTCCATGGCTATCCAGGCTAGGAATTGCGCACACCGATCTTACCAAGCCTCTCCTTCCGATATTTAACTCGCTCTGCTTTTATTGTAGCTAGGAATCGATGTACTGCTCAGATTCGAAGGTCTAAGGCTTCTTTATAAGAAGGAAAGTTGATGACCTTAACTCCTCTCCCACTGACAAATGCTTCTGGTCCTTAGCCAAAAACCTATCCAAAAACTTCTGTAACTCAAGCTTTCCCCCTCTCATTTGTTCTTATGGTTCTATAGCTTGCTCTCCCACTGACAATGCCACTTTCTTTGGCTCTCATTTTTCTGCCAACTCTTATATAAACGATTCTAGCACACCTGTTCCTCCCTCAATCTTTAGCCCTCTCTAACCCTATCCCCCCCTTATTCTTTCTTCATGCAAAGTTCATAAGGTTCTTTGCTTGCTAAAGACAAACAAGGTATCAGGTCCCAATGGTATCCCTGCAAGGTTCCTTAAGGAGTTTGCAGATGAACAGGCTCCCGTGCTTTGCTGTCTTTTTTGCCTCATTCTGTCAACCAGTATCTATCTTTCATCTTGGAAACATGATCTAGTTCAACTTGTTCCTAAGAAGGGTGACCACTCTATTCCTTCAATCTACCGACCTATTGCCCTGACCTCCTTTATTGCTAAAGTTTTCGAAACTTTGCTCAATGCTCACTTCTTGAAATACCTTGACTCTAACTCACTAATCTCTGATCACCAGTACGGCTTCCGCAAGGCAAGATCCACTGGTGATCTCCTGTCCTATCTAACTCATTTATTTATTGATATCTCTAAGGATTTTGAGAGTCAGGCACAAGGCTCTGTTGGTCAAATTACCTGCTTATGGCTTTACCCCTTCTCTCTGTTCTCTGATTTCCAGTTTTCTTACTGACCGTTTTATATCTGTAGTTGTTGATGGCGTGACATGTAACCCTTTCTCTGTTACCAGTGGTGTTCCACAGGGCTCTGTAGTTTCAAATACTCCGTTCCTTCTCTTCATCAATTATCTTCTACAATCCCCAACTTCCTCTCTTTTTCATGCCTTTGCTGATGATTCTACCCTTCACTTTTCCTCTGCTTTTTCTTCACAACTTTCATTTGTTACTCGAAATCAGTCTCGTATCACTCTTTCTCCTACTCTTAACTCCAATTTGCAGAGAGTATCTGAGTGGGATACTCAAACTTTAGTTAAATATAATTCCTCCAAGACAGTTTCTGGCTATCTCGTTATCTTCTTCTCCTCCTGATGCCCCTATTGTCTCCAAAACTAACGAAATTTACCCTCTTAATTGTATCAACATAATAGGAATCCATATAGCCTCTAACTTGTCTTGGAGGAATCACATAATCGAAATTTCTAAATCTTCATCCGAAAAAGTGGGGTTTTTGTTTCGTTTTTGTCATTACTTTTCCTCTTTGCAGTTACTTAAAATTTACAAAGGTCTTATCTCTCCTTGCTTAGAATACTGCTCACACATCTGGGGTGCTTCTTCTTATACTTATCTTCTTGATAGGGTTGAATCTAAGGCAGTCAGACTCATTAATGATCCTTCTCTTACTTCTAATCTGGATTCTCTCTCTCTTTACCATAAAATATCTTCCCTTTCTCTTTTCTATCGCTACTACTTCCATCGCTGCTCTGATGAGTTGGCGAGTTGCATCTTTCCCCCACTGCTGAGGCCGAGTAAGACTCGCCAAGCGGCCTCATCTCACAGGTACTCTGTGGAGATTTGTAGCTCGCGGATTGGTCAGTGCAGTGACTGCTTCTTACCATCTACCTCCAGACTCTGGAACTCTCTTCCTCCTTCTGTCTGTCCTAATTCTTATGACCTTTCATTCTTAAAAAAGCAGATCTATCGCCATCTAAGAGCCTAGTTCTCCATATCTCTGGGTCCTTTGTACTTGGACTGTTTTTTTCTGTCAGTCGTTTTCCTTTGTGTGACATTACCTCATCTCTGCCTTGCACTTAACCTTTTATTTTCCTTCATCTTGGTATATTCTCGTACCCGGGCCTTTACTGATGAGGGCAGTTTCTGCCTGTCCCGGTATCACACTCTTAAAAAAAATGTAACGTAGTAGCTTGGCCTTGGCATCAGGCGTCCGTTGCGATACTACAGCTGAAGGTCTTTTGGACTTAAGAAGGACTGTCCAGGAAATTTTGATGTTAAGTCTTTCTTCAGTTACGGTTCTTTTTCTGTGCTTTTATCAACACCGAATAGTCTTAGATATTCTTTCACATTTGGCAAGTCACAACACTCTTCATGTCTGTTTTTATTTACTTAATGTTTTCTTCGTGCTCATGGCCCAATAAGAGGTGTTTTAGTTATTTTTTTGTTTTGGTCAGTCTTGGAGGTACACTCACTAAAAAAAGGACAAAGACCCCTCAGGGAGATCTAATGACCGTAGAGATGATATCTTCAATTGCCTCATCAAAGGCAACGTCATCGTCTACAAGATTATCAATAGCCAGAATGGATTTGTCTTAGTCGTGGATGATGTATATCTAGCAAATGTCACCACTAATGAATGTAAAGTTATTTGCTATATTTCGGATCCTAACTGGACCCCTCCTCAAGGAGTCCAGTTAGGATCCGAAATATAGCTATGTGCTGTTTCACTGATGGGCTTCCTTACTATTTAGGGCTGAATGCTAACGGTTTGTGCTTACTCATATATATATATATATATATATATATATATATATATATATATATATATATATATATATATATATATATATATATATATATATATATATATATATATAAGTGTGTGTGTGTGTGTTTGTGTGTGTGTGTGTGTTAAAAGGGAAGGTAATTCTGGAACATTTATAGTATAGTTGAGCATCAGAGAAGACTTTGGGATCAACAGTAGCAGAGGATGGTGACCTAGAGTCAGAAATAACCCGCAGAATACAAGCGGGATGGAAGAAGTGGAAGAAAGTGTCTGGGGTGCTGTGCGACAGGAGAATAGGGATTAAGTTGAGGGGTAAAGTGCACAAGACAGTTGTGAGACCTGCGATGATATATGGAGCAAAGACACGCGCAATAATGAAGACTCAAGAGAAAAAACTGGATGTGGCAGGGATGAGGATGTTGAGATAAATGTGTTGGGTGACAAGAAGTGATACGATCAGAAACGAGGTAATTAGAGGTACCTCAAATGTTAGAGAAATATCAGATAAGATACAAGAATGTAGACTAAGATGGTATGGTCTTGTCGTAAGGAGGGATGAACAGTATGTTG
Source organism: Halocaridina rubra (assembly GCA_037179515.1). Classification (NCBI taxonomy): domain Eukaryota; kingdom Metazoa; phylum Arthropoda; class Malacostraca; order Decapoda; family Atyidae; genus Halocaridina; species Halocaridina rubra. The sequence continues at coordinate 50,270 of JAXCGZ010017169.1, read as the reverse complement.
GGAGGAGAGTGATGGAAATGGATATACAGGGTAGGAGAAGGAGCGGGAGACCAAAGCGTAGGTGGATGGATTGCATCAATGACGACCTGAGATCTAGGTTTGTTGGGTGATGAGGTATGGAACAGAAACATATGGAGAACACTGGCCAGAAACATCGACCCCACATAAAAGTGGGAAAAGATGTAGACGAAGAAGAAGAAGACAGCTTGTTTCAAATATCAACTTTGAAGTATTGCATCGAGAGATTCCACTCCCATGGAGGTACAAGTGTCTTCGTTGGATATTATCTTCAACATGAAGTCCTCACTGCCATAGTTGTAAGAGAAGTAAATGAGCTTTTGAGGGGCATCCTTGATTTTCCGGTTATGAAACAAATCCTGACAGAAACAAATCACATGAAAAAAGACGAAAACCAAGGAATTCCACTTCTAGAAAGGTCCAAATATCCTCTTCCAGGTGACTGTCCTAGTCAAAGATTGTTTTATTCTTGCTTGACCTTGGTGCTACTCTAAGGTTTGGAAAAAATATATTTAAAGGGAAGGTAATTCTTGAATATTTATATTATAGTTGAGCATCAGAGAAGAATTTCGAAGTTTCAAGACTGTTTGCTTCAGTTATCAACTTTGAAGACTTGCATCGAGAGATTCCACTCCCATGGCGGTGAAAGTGTCTTCTCTGGATATTATCTTTAACATGAAATCCTCATTGCCATAGTAGTAAGAGAAGTAAACGAGCTTTTGAAGGGCATCCTTCATCATCCGGTTATGAAACAAATCCTGACGGAAACAAATCACATGAAAATAGACAAGAACCAAGAGTTCCACTTCAAGAAAGGCCCAAATATCCTTTTCCAGGCGACTGTCCTTGTCAAAGATTGTTTTATTCCTGTAAGATTCGGCTTACCTCATCATAAAATTCTGATAAAATTGTTAATGTTCATCTATTTTCTCTGAAGCCATGTTGTCTCACTGACAAATCACATTTGCTTGTTTCCAGCATCTTGGAATCTCCCCTGACTCCAGCAATTTTTTAAATACGATGCTTAGTGCCACTGATATTGAAGCAGCGCATTTCTTAAGTACACAAGCGGATATATCATCAGGACCTGTTGCTTTATGGATATCCAACTCCATCAGTGCTTGGCATACCTCTGTGGCTGAAAAGATGATGTTCTCTAATACCAGTCCATGAGCTTCTTCTATGCAATCTAAGGGGGTGGGGTATTTTCTACTGTAAATACTTATTGAAACTCCTTGTTCGATTCTTCGCAGATCTCTTCATCCATGTGAGTGATGCTTCCATCAGCTCTCTTAAGCTTTAAATCCTGTTCTTTTATATTCAGTTTTTCTCTGATAAAGCTGTGGAAGAGCTTGGGATTTTCATTAGCCTTCCTGGTGATATCCCTTTCATAGTCTCTCTCTGCCTCTCTTCTTTTACTTAGGTAATCATTCCTTGCTCTTTTATGATTCTGCTAGGCATTTATGTTTTTTCTCCTATACCTTTCCCAGCATTTGTCTATCAACTTTTTAGCTCTCTTGCACTCATTATTAAACCATTTTTCTCTGGCATGAATTAGTCCTATTTTGGTGACATGTCTGCAGCAATCTACTATCTTCCCATATTCCTCACAAAAGATGTCGTACATTTCATGTACATATTTATTGTTAAATAAGATCCTCCAGTCAATAACGGCAAAAAGCTAATTCATTTTGATATAACATCCTTTCGAATAGTTCCTCCTTGTATTCTCAGTGCCTCTATTCTCAGGCAGAACATATTCGATGATAAACTCAATCAACAACACACAGTGGTCACTCTCTTCAATTAGTGGTTCATACTAATTTTTTTTCAATATCCAACACATTATCTGTGAATACTAGATCAAGAAGCGATAGCTCATCCCCACCCTTGGCCCTCATTTGTTCCAGTACATGTTGGTGTAGGAAATTCCCTTGTACGCAATCTAGGAATCTTACCCCGTATGAGTCCTCACCACTGCGTGGGTCAAGATTTATCCAATCTATGTCTCAGTGAATAAAATCTCCCATAATAAAAATTCTACATTTTCTCTCCCATGCAATGTTAACAACTGTGTCTATGACTTCAATAGTACCTATATAACTTTCGTCATAAACTTCTAGCTTATGTTGTTTCCTTGGTGGATTATAGACAGCAGTTATTACAATGCTCTCTTAACCAGTATTTATGCGAGCAACAAGAAATTCCTTGAACTCACTTTCTATAGCAAAGTTTATTTCTTCAACCTGAATCCTTTCACTTATGAGCTGTGCTATCCCTCCACCAGTCATCTTGGCGATCAAATATTTTCACACCTTCCTTGATCACCTCAACGATGGCGGCTTTCGAGGTTTGAAATGCTTGTTCAAGTACTGGGGTCCAGAAGAACTTATACTTCAGGCTGAGGAATGGTTTGCATGGGGCCATAATGTCTCTTAGCTGAGCATAGTTACTAACCTGATTCGCTAGGCCAAATCAGCTCCGAATGTCATTTGTGGAGGTAGGAGTTGGGAAGTCCCTGATGGCATTGAGGAATTTGGCCTGGAGTTCAACAGAAGTGTCAGTGATGCGGAAACCAGTAAATTCAACTCTCGTTCTGCAAATTGGAACTTGTCTGGATTTAATACTATGCAACAGTCTTCAGGAAATCCATGGTGTGCCACCATTGGTATTCTAAGTTCTCATCATAAATAACGGTGTCGTCTACACACCTTTCTTTGTGCTCAAAGTCAGACGGAATTGCATTGAACCGGTGGTTGTAGCCATCGCCTGATGAGAGGAATCCTTGTGGGGCTCGACAGTAGCGCCATCTGCCAAATGGTATAATAAACGTTGTTAAATGATGGTCAGAGTCGCGAAGAGTAGTGGAATGGTAGCCATTCCAGGCATCTGATACGGTCTTCCGAGTATTTCCTGGTATTCGTCTTGCTAGGTGAAAGGGTGACTCAATAGAGAAAGTTTCTTGTTTGCAGAATTTATTTAGCGGGGAGAGGTCCACGGTCCAGTGCGGGTTACCATCGTGCTTGCGTGTGACTACCATTCTGTGGCACCATATTGCTGGCTCACCATAGGGTACTCGTTCTATGAACCAAGTGCCTCATCACGAAGTAAGTCCTTGTTCACTTTTTCATGCCAATGTGCAGGGATTGGTGCGGCAGTCTGGTAAGCATGAGGAATGGCTAAATCATCTAAAAGTATTGCCACTGGTGGGCCGTCCATGGCTTGCAAGGGGCAGTGGGGATATGTGTTGAATGTAGAAGATGAATAACTATCAATCAGCCAATCATGCACTTTCTTGTTATTCTCCACTGTACAAGGGAATGGAAGCACATGTGGTCGCTGTGGAGGGGTTTGATGTCTGGGACATTTACAATTGCTACTCTCCTCATTACTGGTACTGCAGCATGCATTTATTGTTCTGATAGCACTGACTGAAATTTGTGAAACGGAGGCACTGGATTATTGATGAGTGCCACTGTTGGTTGGGAAATTAGGTGGCAGGAATCCAAGAGTAACGGGGGATTCTTGTGACAAGTAGAGTCAGTGGACATCGCTACTGACGTAGATCATCGCACGACAAGATTTAATGTTTCCATGAGTATCACGGCACTTAAGGATGCCAAAAAGGCACCATCGATCTTGATTTGGGACTTGTTAGCTGCTTGGAAGTTGAGTGACACCGGCCGTAGATCATCTTGAGAGAAACCGTGTGCTATGAATTGGTTGAGGGAGCAAACATCGGACTGAGCACTACTGTTAGAAATTGCATCTACATCAGCTAACATGGGTGAACGGGGTGCATTACGAGAACCTGGAGCAATATAGTCAATGCTAATTCTTAATTTAATAGTAGGGTGCTTAGTGACCAGAGCATGATGCCACTCACCCGATGTAAAGATGTGATGCTGTAGAACCACCACCTGGGGGTCTGCTGTTGGTGGGGTCCAGCGCTCTCCTTGGCTTTGGCATGTTGGTGTTATGGATGAGATCTGGGATAATGGGCTTTCCTTGAAGGCGACAGCATAAGCCCCTGCTGTACTATCACAGGCTCCACTGTGCCTCCGTCTCTTGGCCAAATAACACTCTTTGCACTGTTCATGAGCTTTGCAATTCCATCGTTGGGTATTTTCTGTGAATATAAAAAATTGTCTACCACAGTCGGGCAAAGTGCTTGCCTGGTCCTATCTGCAAGAGGTGGCGGAGGAGGAGGTGGCTGGCGTTTCTTGTTTGTTTGCGCTGCACTCGTGTCTGATCTGCGATTGTTGATGCGTTTGAATAAGGATATGGCTGAGTTGCTCATAAAATGTAGGGCATTTCTAGCCTTTTCCCTGCCTTCAACAAAGGCAATGACCTCATTAACAGACTTGAGATGCATGCCCTCGACACAAGGCTTCACGGCAAATATCAGTGTCAGAGATCCCTGCAAGAAGTACATCACGCATAGTCTGATCTGTGTGGTTTACCAGATTGTCCTTGCCAAATCTACATTTATGTGACACAACAAACTCACAAGTTTCTGCCTTACCTCGAACTCTGGCAGCAAAACCCGGAAACTGCTCATCTGCATTTTGGAGCATAGCAATAAATTCTGCGCATTTCACTCCAAGGGATACGGGGATGATGACCAATGACTTCATGGCCCTCATGACCTCATCGACAGGCTGTGTGGTGATGACTTGGTTAACTTTAAGAAGAGCATCTCCAAGCGCATCACTGGCACACTGAAAAAGCTGTAGTGATGCAGAGGCTACATCTATACCTGAGCCATGGTAGAAATTATTCCAATGGTGCTCAGATGTGTTCCATGTCTCACTTTCCACTCCCATGTTGATGTGTGGATGCTCCAGCTTCGGGCCTTTATTGCAAGCAGTGGTATTTGCGTCATTATTGGCAACGAGTTGATGAGCAAGATTGTGCTTTGTGAGGTGGGTGATGACAATGACATCGTTGCCATCAACAATCTTGAAGTCACAGTTGAGCAGGCTACATGCAAGGATCACCATTGTTGAGCATAATAGTTGTAGCCTAGTCTAGCCTAGATGACCCTCAGCTGGTGAATCAAATTACCGCTATCATGAAGAAAACTTATCGTCAATGCAACCTATCTTGATTGACAATGATAGTGGCAATTCTCTGTAACAAAAAGAAGCTACTATCAGAGAATGCCAAAATAAAAACATATTCAATTAACTATGAGATAAATCAGATATGATGAACAAATTAATGATATAAAAACTATATTAGACTAGATTAGATGTAGGCCTAGGCCTATAAGCCCTTGCACTTGCCAGTAAGTTGAATGTTAGCCCTCTTAATAAGATATTAATAGTAATAATGAGTTTTACTAGAAATATAGAAAAACTGTAAGAAGTAGCTTGACAAAAACTTAATATCCAAAAACATGCTAGGCTAGGCCTAGGCTATAAGAAGTACCTTGATAAACAAACTAAGTATTGAAAAAAAAGCTAGGCTAGGCCTAGGCTATATGTGTGTGATCCACTTACATCTTGCAACTGTCAAGGGATGGATATCAGTCTTTGAACAATAACACATTAATACTGTAATAATATTAGATGGATTACTTTACCTACTTAATAGTTTTAAGATATAAATCATAATAAAAGAAACATAGGAGGACAAACTCTGTACTCCTGATAATTGTAAGCAGCTGATTGCAATGTTACCAGATATGTATGTATTGCTGATAATTGTAAATAGCTGACTGGAGTGTTTCCAGATAGGTAAGTATTGCCAATGTACATCACTCTTCAATATATATATATATATATATATATATATATATATATATATATATATATATATATATATATATATAATTTTACAGACACCTGACACTGAGGAGGAATGGATACGAGTGGCCCAGGGGTATGCGCAGGGGTGGATTTTCGACCATTGTCATGGCGCGCATGATGGCAGGCACATTACCATACAGGCACCAGTGTCTACTGGTAGTGATTCCTTTAACTATAAGGGGTACTTTAATATAATTTTATTTGCTATTGTTGACAGTATGTACAACTTCCTCTACATATGTTTTTTCATATACTACCTTCAATTAGGCCCTTAATGATGGTAAATTGAACTTAACATTCCCACATCCACTTCCTGGACATCAAACTGATACCCCTTACATATTTGTCGGTGATGAAACCATTCTCTTAACAACAAACATTATGAAACCCTACCCAGGTGGGTATTTAACTATCGCTGGAGCAGTGCTAGGCATGTTGTTGAGAATGTTTTTGGCATTCTTTCGGCTGTATTCAGAGTGCTTCGTAAATCCATGCTCGTGAAGCCTCAATGTGCTAAGAAAGTAACATTAGCATGTGTCTACTTACACAATTTCCTACGACGAAATTCAACAAGCAAACAATTGTACACCTCTCCAGGTACGTTTGATACAGTTGATATGGATTATGACACAATTATCACAGGGTCCTGGAGGGAAGATATATTGCCACATGATGTACCAGCGCTTATTGCACTAGAGCCAATACCCGTTAACACCAACATGGATGGTCGAAATATCAGGAGATAATTTACCGAATATTTCATGACTGTTGTAGGCTGTCTTCCATGGCAAGACAAATACATCTAGATATGGCATACCACTATTTATCACTGTGTAATGCTTTAAGTATCCCTTAATCTATATTGTATACTGGTATAAATAAACATTTACCCAACTAGTATAATGTATGACAACCTAATATCTGGTGGAGAGGTAATATATTGTATAAATATGCGACCACATAAAATATCTGCAGTATGTTATTACATGTGTTTTCTTACCTTCATTCCAGCATCGTATGTCATAAAGGGGATGTGCTTGTCTTCCAGAAAACACATTGCTGAACGCGAACCACTGGCTAGTATATGCGTCATTAGCTCCACTGCCAGATTTCCTCTCCTTCGATTTCTTAAGTTCTCTTCTAAATTGTGCAATCAAATTCTTCATTTTCTTTTCCGCCTCTCCTTTCTCAACTTTCAGCACGTCAGTGATTTCGTGCCACGCATCATCTCTCTTGTACTTGTGTTTGTGTAAAGCGTGGGTAGGATCCCACAGTAGTGCGTGTCCTCTGCAATGATCAATAAGCAGTAGTGTTTTCTCATGGGTCCACTCCATAATTGGTTGTCTAGTTGAAGTAGGGTAGTTGCCGGCTCAGCTGATGGGATGTGTGTGTGTCTGCCCACAAATCTTCCCTAACCACAATGACTCTCCACACCAGCAGTAACATATTACTTACAGTGCCATACCAACATATCGACACCATCATATCAGTAGAAACACAAACATTATTTTGTCCAATGTTGTCAATTTTACTGTTGATATGTGATTACCTAATTGTGATTACCTAATTGTGTTTACGGGAAAGAGCCCAAAGCTCGTATCTTCCCGTCTCCTGATCGGTTCCATTTTTAGACTTAGTGATACTTATCATACCTGTCCTTAAAACTATGGATTGAGGTAGCATTAACTACCTCCTCGCTTAGCGAATTCCAATTATCAACTACTCTTACACTGAAAAAGTATTTCCTTACATCCTGCAAACAAGTTTTCTTCCGAAGCTTCAAACTATGACCTCTAGTTCTAGAGCCAGCCATATCGAAATATCGATCCCTATCCACTCTATCATAACCATGAAGGAATTTAAAGACTGTCACCATATCCCCCCTTACTCTTCTAGCTTCGAGTGATGGCAAGTCTAATTCCCTCAGCCTCTCATCATAACCAAGATTGCGTATTTCTGGCACCAGTTTTGTGGCATGTCTTTGAACTTTTTCAAGCTTAGCTATGTGCTTTTTCAAGTGCGGATTCCAAAAGGGGGCTGCATATTCGAGTTTTGGCCTCACATAGGTTACATAAATATTTCTGAACATTTCCTTGTCCATGTGCCTGAAGGCTACCCTTACATTTGATAAGAATGCATATGCTGCCCTTACTACGCCATTTATATGTATTTCTGGAGACAAATCTGCCAATATGTTTACTCCTAGATCTCTCTCATTTTCTGTCTCCTGAAGTTGTACTCCAGCCACCGAGTAGTCAAGCTTGGGCCTTCTTGCACTTGTACCCATTTTCATTACCTTACATTTTGAGGTATTGAATTTCATTAGCCACTTTTCTGACCACTCATGCAGATTATTTAGATCCTCCTGAAGTTCTCTACCATTGTTCTCGTTTTTTACTTTCTTCACAATCTTTGCATCATCTGCAAACATATTCATGAATGAATTTACAGACTCTGGTAGGTCATTTACATATACAAGGAACAAAAGTGGCCCTAAAACTGAACCCTGTGGAACTCCACTACTAACTCTTCTCCATTCAGACACTGAGTGTCTTACTCTAACCCTCTGTTCCCTTCCTTCTAAGTAAGTTTTTATCCATTCCAAGACATTTCCACCTATTCTAGCCATTGATTGCAGCTTCCTAATAAGTCTCCCATGTGGAACAGTGTCAAACGCTTTCTGGAAGTCTAGGAATATGCAATCTGCCCAGCCCTCTCTTTCCTGTAAGATTTGGCTTACCTCATCATAAAATTCTAATAAGTTTGTTACTGTTGATCTTCCTTCTCTGAAGCCATGTTGCCTCACTGACAAAAAGTTGAAGGATTCCAAGTGAAGAGAGATATGTTTCCTTAGTAGTTTCTCCATAACTTTGCAAACTATGCTGGTCAAGGAAACTGGTCTATAGTTCAGAGCCGTATCCCTCCTTCCCTTTTTGAAGATAGGTATCACATTTGCTTGTTTCCAGCATCTTGGAATCTCCCCCGACTCCAATGACTCCTTAAATATGATACTTAGTGCCACTGATATTGTGTTTGCGCATTTTTTAAGCACATGAGGGGATATGTCATCAGGACCTGTAGCTTTATGAACATCTAAATCCATCAGCGCTTTGCATACCTCTGTGGCTGTAAGGTTGATGTTCTCTAATACCGGCCCTTGAGCTTCTATCACTGCAATCTGAGGGGGTGGGGTATTTTCTACGGTAAATACTGACTGAAACTCCTTGTTCAATTCTTTGCAGATCTCTTCGTCCGTCTCAGTGATGCTTCCATCCGCTCTCTTTAGCCTTAAAACCTGTTCTTTTACCTTCAGTTTTCCTCTGATAAAGCTGTGGAAAAGCTTGGGATTTTCTTTCGCCTTCCTGGTGATGTCCCTCTCATAATCTTTCTCTGCCTCTCTCCTTTTACTTAGGTAGTCATTTCTTGCTCTTTTGTAGGTTTGCCAGGCATTTATGTTTTTTCTCCTCCTATACCTTTTCCAGCATTTGTCTCTCCACTCCTTAGCTCTTTTACACCCATTATCGAACCATTTCTCTCTGGCATGAATTACACCTACTTTGGTGACAGGTATGCAGCAATCTACAATCTTCCCATATTTCTCACAAAAGATGTCATACATTTCTTGTACAGATTTGTTGTAAAATAAGGTTCTCCAGTCAATAACTGCAAAAAGCTCATTCATTTTGATGTAATCTCCTTTCTGATAGTTCCTCCTCATGTCCTCAGTGCCTCTACTCTCAGGAAGAATGTCTTCAATGATATACTCCATCAACAACACACAGTGGTCACTCTTTCCAATTGGTGGTTCATACTCAATATTTTCAATATCCAACACATTATCTGTGAACACCAGATCAAGTAGTGATGGCTCATCCCCACCCCTGGCTCTTGTTGGTTCCATTACATGTTGGTGTAGGAAATTCCCTTGTACGCAATCTAGGAATCTTGCCCCAAAGGAGTCCTCACCACTGTGTGGGTCAAGATTTATCCAATCTATCTCTTTATGATTAAAGTCTCCCATAATCAAAATCCTACATTTTTTCTCCCGCGCCATGTTAACAACTGAGTTTATGACTTCAATCGTACCTATATGACTTTCCTCATAAATTTCAAGCCTATTTTGGTTCCTTGGTGGGTTGTATACAACAGTTATTATAATGCTCTCTGACCCAGTATTTATGCGAGCAACAAGAAATTCCCTGAACTCACTTTCTATAGCCAAGTTTATCTCTTCAACTTGAATCCTCTCACTTATGAGCAGTGCTATCCCTCCACCAGTCCTCTCAGATCTTTCGACCCTTAGTATTCTGAAGCCCTTAGGAAAAACTGTGACACTGTTTATGTCCTCACTCAACTTAGTCTCTGTAATTGCTACTATATCTGCCTTACTGTTGTGAATCCTATCTTTTAATTCTACTGCCTTACCAGCTAATCCATCA
>JAXCGZ010017169.1:5000-35000 GCA_037179515.1 Halocaridina rubra | reverse complement strand
TTTAATATGGACAAAACTGCATTATACTTGAAACGAATGCCAGACAGGACGTATAGTTCCTTAGAAGAAAAACGTGCTTCAGGACATAAGGCAGCAAAAGGTAGCTTTTAGCTGCTGCTTGGTGCTTATGCTGAGGATGACTTGAAGCTGAAGCCTGTAATGATTTATCATTAGGAAAACCCTCGTGCAATGAAGGCTTATTATAAACAGTTACTTCCGGTGCACTGGTACGCAAATAAGAAAGGTTGGATGACTGGGAGTATTTTTAAAGATAATTTCTTGGCCCACCTCCCAAGAGAGTTAGAATTTTATTGCAAGGGTCATGATATACCCTTCAAAATTCTTCTCATTTTAGATAATGCACCACCCCATCTTCCGTCAATTGCCGATCTGAATCTGAATACAAAAGTTGTGGGTGTGTCGCCAAATACAACTTCACTACTCCAGCATAGAGTAATGCAATTGATGAAATCATAATACCTTAGGAATTTGTTTAAAGACCTTATCGGGAAGACTGATGTCACCATGACCAACCTTGAAAATGCCGCTGATGCCCCTGATCTGTTGGTGATAGAGGCAAAGAAAATTGCAGTTAAGGATTCCTGGGAAGAGTTAAATATTAAGTGTGCCATTTGGTTTGTGAAGGATTCTTGGGCTGAAGTTACACAGTCGTGTTTGAATGGGGCATGGAAGGAGGTTTGCCTGCAGCTTACATACTCATTCACGGGTTTTGATCTCAGTGATCGGCTTTCAAGGACAAACTTGAGTGTGTTCAGTTCACAAAATGTGTGGAATTCTCAGGTGTTGATAAGGAGGATGTGTGTGTCCCACACCAAGGAATTGCCTGCCAAGGATTAGGACAATATGGAAGCTCAGCAACAATGTACGGAGAAGGAGGAAAAGGAGGCAACCACCGCATTTCATGGGACCCACATGAAAACACTCAGTGTGGACTTGACTCAATTTTTCCATTATCTTTTTTTTTTTTTTTTTAAGTGTGTGTTACCGGGACAGGCAGAAACTGCCCTCATCAACAAAGGCCCGGGCACGAGAAAATACCAAGACGAAGGAAAAGAAAAAGGTTGAGGGCAAGGCAGAGATGAGGTAATGTCACACAAAGGAAAACGACAGACAGAAAAAAACAGTCAAAGAAAAGAGGACCAGAGATATGGAGGACTAGGCTCTGAGATGACGATAGATCTGCTTTTTGAAGGATGAAAGGTCATAAGAATTAGGATAGACAGAAGGAGGAAGAGAGTTCCAGAGTCTGGAGGTAGATAGGAAGAAGCAGTCGCTGCACCGACCAATCCGCGAGCTACAAATCTCCACACAGTACCTGTGAGATGAGGCCGCTTGGCGAGTGTTACGTGGCCTCAGCAGTGGAGGAGGGATGCAACTCGCCAACTCATCAGAGCAGCGATGGAAGTAGTAGCGATAGAAAAACGAAAGGGAAGATACCTTACGGCGAAGAGAGAGAGAATCCAGGTTGGAAGTAAGAGAAGAATCATTAATGAGTCTGACTGCCTTAGATTCAACCCTATCAAGAAGATAAGTAAAGGAAGAAACACCCCAGATGTGTGAGCAGTATTCTAAGCAGGGGCGGATAAGACCTTTGTAAATTTTAAGTAACTGCAATGAGGAAAAGTAATAACAAAAACGAAACAAAACTCTCAATTTTTTGGATGAAGATTTAGAAATTTGGATTATGTGATTCCTACAGGACAAGTTAGAGGCTATATGGATTACTAATATATTGATAGAGTTAAGAGGGTAAATTTCATTAGTTTCGAAGACAATAGGGTTATCAGGAGGAGAAGAAGATAAAGAGATAGCCAGAAACTGTGTCTTGGAGGCATTGAATTTAACTAAATTTTGAGTGCCCCATTCAGATACTCTCTGCAAATCGGAGTTAAGAGTAGAAGAAAGAGTGATACGAAATTGATGAAGGTTGTGAAGAAAAGGCAGAGGAAAAGTGAAGGGTAAAATCATTGGCAAAGGCATGAAGAAGAGAGGAAGATGGGGATTGTAGAAGATCATTGATGAAGAGAAGGAAGAGAGTAGGTGAAAGAACAGAGCCCTGTGGAACACCACTGGAAACAGAGAAAGGGCTAGATGTCGCACCATCAACAACTACAGATATAGAACGGTCAGTAAGAAAACTGGAAATCAGAGAACAGAAAGAAGGGGTAAAGCCATAGGCAGGGAGTTTGGCCAACAGAGCCTTGTGCCAGACTCTGTCAAAAGCCTTAGAGATATCAAGGGCGACGACAAAGGATTCCCCATAGTTCCTCAGAGAAGATGACCATACTGGTGATCGGAGATAAGTGAGTTAGATTCAAGGCGTTTCAAGAAGTGAGCATTGAGCAAAGTTTCGAAAACTTTAGCAATAGAGGAGGTTAGAGCAATAGGTCGGTAGTTAGAAGGAATAGAGCGGTCACCCTTCTTAGGAACAAGTTGAACTAGAGCATGCTTCCAAGATGAAGGATAGATACTGGTTGACAGAATGAGGCAAAAAAGACGGCAGAGCACGGGAGCCAGTTCATCTGCAAACTCCTTAAGGAACCTTGCAGGGATACCATCGGGACCAGATGCCTTGTTTGTCTTTAGTGAGCGAAGAACCTTATAAACTGTGCGTGAAGAAAGGATAAGGGAGGGCATAGGGTTAGAGAGGGGAAAAGACTGAGGAACAGGTGTGCTGGAATCGTTGATAGAAGAGTTGGCAGAAAAATGAGAGCCAAAGAGAGTGACTTTGTCAGTGGGAGAGCAAGCTATAGAACCATCAGAATGAATGAGAGGGGGAAAGATTGAATTACAGAAGTTTTTGGGGAGGTTTTTGGCTAAGGACCAGAAGCATTTGTCAGTGGGAGAGGAGTTAAGGCCATCAAGTTTCCTTCTTATAAAGGAAGCCTTAGACCTTCGAATCTGAGCTGTACAGCGATTCCTAGCTATAATAAAAGCAGAGTAAGTTAAATCGGAAGGAGAGGCTTGGTAAGATCGGTGAGCCTGATTCCTAGCCTGGATAGCCATGGAGCAGGCACGGTCAAACCAAGGTTTAGGGGGAGAGAAAGTTTTCGTAGAAGAGGGGATGTACGCCTCCATTCCCGCGGTCATGATCTCGGCAACTTTTAGAGCTAATTGATCAGGGTTGCGGGACCGAAAGCAGTAGTCATCCCATGGGAAGTCAAAGAGAAAGTTATGCAAATTTTCATATTGGGTTCGCTCGAAGTACCAAAGGCGGTGTTGAGTAGGAGGGATTGGTGGTGGGGGAGCGAAAATGGAAGAGACAGAGATCATAGAGTGGTCAGATTTACCAAGAGGGGAATGCACAGAATAAGAGTAGTTTAAAGGGTTAGAAGTAAAAAATAGGTCAAGAGTGTTTGCAGCATGTTTGTGACGATCAGGAACGCGAGTAGGATGTTGTGTAATTTGCTCCAGATCGTGAGTAACAGAGAAAGCAAGAGCCTCGATTCCTCCTTGGATATTTTGGATAGGTTTGATCCGAATATAGAGCGTACAGGCTTGACGTACCGAAGGGTCATGCAAGATGTTGGCTGCTACAATGAACTTTTGCAAGAAAAGAGAAGGATTGCATGGCAGGCGACTTTTTATGCCTACTTCTCATCCAAAACAAGTAATTCTGACGACCCTCAGCCCAGTACATCTAAGCAGCATGAACCTCAACCACAACCAGGGGTTAGCTCTCCCCCTTCCTCTTCTCCTCCCTCTCCTACCGCTTAAGTCACCTCCTCACCACCACCACACTCGTCCCAGTATGCCTGTTGCCCACCATATATAAAGTGAGTACACCTGTATAATCTGTTAATTTTTTTATCTCATATCTTTGCAGAATGAAAAAAAAAAGTTTGAAGTTTCCTAGAGTTATGAAAAGCATGTTGAGTTTTCTGGTGTAGCTTTCGTTAATTTTCTATTTTATCTTTGTTTATTTTTGCAGCTAGGGGTTAGCTCTCTCACTTCCCCCTCCTATTCTCCTCTCTTTCCTACCACTTAAGTCACCTGCTCACCGCCACCACTCACGTCTGTATGCCTGTTACTCACCATATATAGAGTGAGTACACCTGTATAATGTGCTTATATTTTTCATCTGTTACATCTTTAATGAAAAAAAAGTTAATGCTTTGTAGAGTTATGTGAAGCATGTTGAGTATTCTAGTATTGCTCTTGTTTATTTTTTTTTATCTTTGTTTATTTTTGCAGCTAGGGGATAGCTCTCCCGCTTCCCCCTCCTCTATTCCTCCTTCTCCTACTGCATAAGTCACCTGGTCACCGCCACCACGCAGATTCCAGTATGACTTTACTTTTCTTAGGATAGGATAGGATAGGTGGGGGAAGAATAGTGACGGCATCGAGTGAACTCTCTTAGCCCTATTCAGGGTGTCATCACTGGGGAGAGGGGGATAAAGGATGGGAAATATTGGGGGGATAAGCACCAAATTTAAGGAAGTAAGAGATGAATAGAGAGGGGCAATCCCTCGTGCTAAGTTCAGTATGACTGTTGGCCACCGCATAATAGAGTGAGTTAATTTGTTTATCTTTTTGTTTATCACTATATCATTAATACTGTATTTGTATATTTTTATCTTAAATACGTATTTCAACTTGGCTATGTAAAATGTGTTTAACTTAGCTTTTTTTCTTTGGTAGTGTGTTTATACATGCTTGTGGAATGTATCTATGTCTATTAACATAATTCATTATGGAAATAATCTTTAAATTACGCGAGACTGGATTTACACTAGCATTTTCAAAACCTATCCTCGCTTAATAAAAGAGGATATATATATATATATATATATATATATATATATATATATATATATATATATATATATATATATATATATATATATATATATATATATATATATATATATATATATATATATATATATATATATATATATTATGTATGTATGTGTGTGTGTGTGTGTGTGTGTGTGTGTGTGTGTGTGTGTGTGTGTGATTACCTAATTGTGTGTGTGTGTGTGTGTGTGTGTATGTGTGTGTACAATTAATATAAAATTAAAGTACTGAGAGTATTACAATAAAAATAGTAAGACAACATTAAGAATTGAGAATAATTAAATTATTCGCCAATAGTGCCCATAATTATTAATCTAGGCCAGATTATCTATAATCTCTAATTTTGAATGCTAGCTCTTTTGTAAGAAATTGACAAATAATTGGGTCTGAGGAAGATTGACCGTGGCTTAAATTAAAGCTACAAATGGGTGTTGACTGTATAAAAGCGGATTCAAGAAGAATTCTGGAAACAATACTATTACAATTAACTATTGCTCTACTTGAGAGCCAATCAATCCTGAGGGACGTAGTACTTAAATGAATAAATATTGCATTTGAATTCTGACCTGTTTTAAATGATTTTTTTATGCTGACTTATTCATTGTCAAATTTTTACTGGTTTGACCAATATAAAATTTTTTGCTATCTCTGCAAGGAGGCATCTTACATACAATGTTGCTATTTTCTTGAGTTTTTTCTTTTAAATTAAAATACTCTTCATTTCATTGTATTACTGTACGAGAAGATGAGATTTACACTGAATAATTTTAATAGTAGTAAGATATTGTAACCAGAGAAGAATGGCAGGCAAAGGGAATTCGAAGGAGGTTCTTTCTCTAATTTATTATTATTGTAATATGCTTTGGGCCTTTTTTTTTCATAGCATATACCCAGTTTGTGTATCAGCGATTGTAAATTCGTTTTTAATTGTAAATATAAATAAACAAATTTTTGCTATGACAATGGGTAATCCTCTCTCCTTCCTCCTCTAAAGTTTATATATGGAAATATTTGAAAGACAGTATATTCCCAATATAGCTCCTGTTCCCATTAATTGGCTTAGATATGTATATGACATTATAACAATTAGTCCTTAAGATATTGATGCAAATGTCCTTCTCTCAAAATCGTGTGAACTAGTGCCTTCGATTATATTCACTGCGGGAATTGGAAAAGATAATCGTTTCGCCTTTTTAGATATATTAATTCATAGAGAGCCTTTCAATTGTAAGTACTGTATGTATGGAAAACCTACAAGCAATCTTTATTATGTTTATTTTTTTATCTGGTCATCATAATACTGTAATTTTTTTTATTTTATTTTCATAAATGTTTTCAGAGCATTGAGCATTATCAGCCTAGACTGCATTAACTGAAAGGGTTTGGAACAATCTGGTGAATTGGAAAACATTTGTGTTATCCACCTCATATTTTGTAACTGTTATAATACAGCCCTTGAAACCATGGCGTGTAATAAAGTCACAGGGAAAAAAGTCATAGAAAAAAGTCACAATTTAGGCTAGTAAATGGTCTCAATTCATATATGGTTATGTTATTCTAGGTTATTATTATTTTTTTTTAGACTAAGCTACAGAAAAAGTTACAGAAAAAAGCCACGGAAAACAGTCACGGGAAAAAAAATTAGTGCTTTTAATACATTTTTTTTTCCTGTGCCTTCTTTTGTGAGGCTTTTATCTGTAAATTTAATTATGATTTTTTTTTTACCCGGATCTCTCAAAAGATATAACAATAATAAAGTACATAAAGAACCCCTTTCAAATTCCGTTTCCTTGCCAAGCTTTTCTGTTTTCAATAATGTCAGATCATTGCTATTCACTGTAAATCACGTCTTCTCGTACAGCAATACAAGAATATTGAGTTACAAGATGCCTTGGAGAGATAGCAAATTATATTATATTGGCCAAAATATTATAGATTTGACAAAAAGAATAAGTCAGTATAAGTATTCAGCTAAAACAGGTCAAAATTCAAATGCAATATTTATTCATATAAGTACTATGTCCTAAAGGAAATTCATCATCAATGCAAACTATCTTTATTGACAGTGATAGTGGCAATTCTCTGTAACAAAATGAAACTACTATCAGAGAATGCCAAAATAAAAACATATTTAATTAACTATGAGATAAATCAGATATGATGAACAAATTAATAATATAAAAACTATAGACTAGAATAGATGTATGTAGGCCTAGACCCATAAGCCCTTGCACTTGGTGATAAGATGAATGTTAGCCTACTCTTAATAAAATATTAATAGTAATAATGAATAATTTATTATATAGAAAAACTGAAAGAAGTATCTTGACAAAAACTTAATATCCAAAAACATGCTAGGCTAGGCCTAGGCTATATGTGTTATCCACTTACATCTTGCAACTGTCAAGGGATGGATATCAGTCTTTAAACAATAACACATTGATACTAATAATAATAAATGGATTACTTTACCTACCTAATAGTTTTAAGATATAAATCATAAGAAAAGAAAAATAGGAGGACAAACTCTGTACTCCTGATGATTGCAAACAACTGATTGCAATGTTATCAGGTATGTAAGTACTGCTGATAAATGTAAACAGCTGATTGCAGTGTTACCAGATATTTTAGTGTTGTCAATATACATCACTCTTCATGTCCCACAGATTGGATTGGCATGCAAGTTGTAATAACATTCTTTCTAGTAATCTTGAATCCATTTTTATACAGTCAACGCTCAATTGCAAATTTATTTAGGCCCTGGTCAAAACTCCCTTTATTCTATTATTTGTAAATTATTGTTTAAAGATATTTAGCATTCAAAATTAGAGAAATCATAGCTAATTCGGCTTAGATTAATCACGTCCGGTACCCTTGGATAGTAATTAACACATTCAACAATCTCTCCACCTCTCAGTTCAGTGCTGTCACCTAACAACGATGATGTCCCTTCTATCAACAACCCTCAGGTTTTGCAAACTAGGTTTTCTGTCTCTACTCACAATTCCTTCACTGCATTGAGAAACGAATGTGACAGTGGTAGTGAAGAAGAGGTAGATCCAGATAAAAGTGATAGTCATCAAGACAACCTGAATACACCATCTAGCATAAATAATCAAATCAGTAACAGGTTACAAAATAGTGATGAAACAACAGCGTCCTTCCCCACTACTCCTAACAATACAACAACAGGCACTAACCAGAACAAGATTCTTCCCAGCACAAACAACCAACCTGGTAAAGAGTTGCAAAACAGCGAAGAAGATATAGAGTCAATCTCCACTACTCCTAACAACACAGCAACTATCACTAACCAGGACAACCAAATTACACCTTCCAGCACAAATAACCAACCCAGCAATAGGCTGCAAAATAATGAAGAAAACAGAAAAGACAAAATAGCAGCAGTCTCTATTCTAAACATTCCATCGAAGTCCTCTCCCCCACAGCCACAGTTGCCCAATAATGCAAGTGCAAGGGTTACAGCTCAAATATATATTCGCATTCCTGGCAACCCCTTTGAGAGAGAGATACGTAATACATTGACAAATCAAGGCATTCCTACTGAAGAAGTCTTGATTAAGGAGCTTTCTCGCAAACCAAACTGGGTTTCCTTCGCAATAACGATATTGAAAGGATTTGAATATGTGCCTTACAAACTGAATCAATGGCCTACAGGCACAATTGTCCAGCCATTTCGTGGGGGCAAACAATGGACACAACCTGGGTATTCTACAAAATATCCCAAACTACAGTCATACCAAAATAAACAGCAAAGAGCTAATGAAACAATCCCCTGTATGCGAGACTACAGAAAGAGACACGATACAAACCTCTCTTATCGCCGTCCACGCACAAGAGACTTCTCCTGGAGTGATGGCTCTTACAACCCTAGACACTCACCTAGGCATACAAACTTTGGGAAGGCCCGATCATACCACGGCACGTACTCAAACCAGCGTTACACATCCAACGGCAGGTACAGACACCAGGATCCATGGGCTAACCCCAGAACACACTACAATGATGAATTTCCAGCAGAATCACACAGTCGAAACTACAACTATGACTATGGATACCACCCCAATGAAACATGGTAAGAATGTAACATTAGTACATGTGAACGCTCAGTCCCTGCTCGCTCATATTGAGGAAATAATAATGCTAACAAAAGACTACAACATAGACATCCTCTGTGTAAGTGAAACTTGGCTTCCTCCTACAACTGAAAATAAATATGTGAATATCCCAGAGTTTAAAATATTTCGCAATGACCATGGCCGACGGGGTGGGGTTTGTATTTATGTTAGAAATTATCTTAGTGCATCAGAAATAACCACAGGTTTAGAAAAAACTGAGGAGCTCGAAGATTTATGAATCACTGTGCAGTATCAGAAACTTCCATCTTTCATTGTAGGGTGTGTTTACCGTCACCCTAAAGCACCTACCAGTTCATTCAATCATCTGCTAGAAACATTCAGAAATATCTGTGTGCGTCATAAACCCATATACATACTTGGTGATTTTAATGATGACTTGCTCTCAGCAGATAACAAAATGAAAAGGGTGATCAACACTGTGAAGTTAACACAAATAGTGACAAAACCGACCCGCATAACCCCTAATTCTAGGACTCCTATAGATCTGATAATAGCAAATAAAGTGGAAAGTATACCCTATTGGGACGTAGTTCCCTGCCCAATTGCAGACCACGAGCTGAACATTGCTATGCTAAACATAAACAAGCCGAAAAGGAAGCGTCTCCTCAAGACATTCCAGTGTCTAAAAAATTACTCCCCTGATATCTTTTGTGAAACATTAATCAACAACACAAATGCACTTAATAGAATTAAATACACAGATAACGTCGATTTGCAGGTTGAGATTTTAACAAAAGTCTTCCTTGAATGCTTAGATAGTTGTGCACCCATTGTAACAAGAAAAATAACCCGCCCCTCAGCCCCCTGGCTAACTAATGACATCAAAGAGGCAATGCAAATCAGAAATCAAATACAAAAAGAGCTAAAAATGAATAGATATGATATGACTCTCCGAGAACGTTATAAAACAGAAAAGAAACGTGTCAGATCTCTCATCAGTGTAAGTAAAAAAGGCTTTTACAAAAAACAATTTAATGACTCTAGACATGATACAGCAGCAACATGGAAAGTGATAAGAAGCATGATACCAAATGAAAAGAGTACCTCAGAAAGTTATGAAAATATTACGGAGTTGAAAGACAAAGCAGATAACTTTAATAACTATTTTACTAACGTTGGCAAAAATACATATGAAAGAACTCAAGAAAACATCAACTCAGTGAATATGAGTAATTGCTTAAATGACAATTCTTCCAATGAAAACACAAGAGAGTACTTCAAGATAAATCCTATCGATTGTGCTACCCTAATTCTTACCATAAAGAGTCTAAGAAACTCTGGCTCTTATGGTTCAGATGGTATACCATTTCAGTTCATCAAAGATGCTCTACCCATGATTGCATCCTATATTCTAACTATTATGAACACTTCCATTGTTACTAAAAAGTTTCCTGACTCTTGGAAAATATCACATGTAATACCTCTGCATAAAAAGGGGGACAGAGAAGATGTGAGAAACTATCGTTCCATTTCCCTGCTACCCATTTTCTCTAAAATATTAGAAAAAATTGTTGCATGCCAACTTATGTCATATTTAGAATCAAATAGACTACTAACGATTAACCAATATGGTTTCAGACCAAACCTCTCGACGGAAACTGCACTGCTTAAAGTTACGAATAGTATATATAATAATATAGATATGAAAAAAATATCTTTGCTTATAGTATTAGACTTATCAAAAGCCTTCGACAGTGTAAACCATGAAATTCTTTTAAGTAAATGTATTAACTTAAATATTGATCCAAGCTGGTTTAGCGAGTATCTATCTAATCGTAAACAGTCCATACGTCTTAACAACATTATCTCTGTGCCAAAAAATGTATCATTTGGTGTTCCACAAGGATCAGTACTTGGTCCTATCCTCTTCTCCATTTACGTAAATGATCTATCTTCTTTCATTTCTGACTGTCTAGTCTTACAATATGCAGATGACACTCAACTACTCCTTAGTGGTGATATTAATAATCTCCCAGAGCTAACTTTAAGAGCAGAAAACACTCTGTCAAAAATTAAAGCCTATTTCCAAGAAATTGGGCTGTTAATTAACGAAAGTAAAACACAGTGCATATTTATTGGTTCAAGGTTCCCCATAGCACAAATTCCAGAAAACACAACAATTAATTTTTGCAACAATATTATCACACTTAGCAAAACAGTCAAAAACCTAGGAATTCACTTTGATAACCACATGTTGCTTGATTCCCACATAGATAAAGTATGCAAAAAGGTTACAGGAACATTAATGTACTTATCACGTATAAAAGACAATTTTGAGACTACCACTCGAATAACTGTTGTTGAATCTCTAGCCCTAAGTCACATTAATTACTGCACAACTGTTTGGGGAGCTACCACTAAGACTCAGATAAACAGATTACAGAAGCTTATTAGTTTTGCAGCTCGAGTTGCCCTGGGAGGAATAAGAAAATATGACCACATCACACCAGCTCTCAATAAACTTGGGTGGCTGCGGGCAGAAAATAAGGTCGCTTATGCTATTTATGTTTTTGTATTAAAAATTTTGGACCATCATTATCCTAGCTGGCTATTTGATTTAAAAACAGTCAGGGATATAAGGGGAACCAACACAAACAGAGCAGTGAGTTCTTTATTCACAGAACAAACACAGAAGCAGGTTCAAAGATGATCACTATCAAAGGGCCAACACTCTGGAATAATATTCCAGAGCATCTTAAAAATGCATCCTCCTTCACAGCTTTCAAAGGCAAACTATATAGTTTTCTTTTGGACAAATAGTTGCTGCTCATTAAGAACTAATTATTCTCATTGTAAGGAAACAAATATGGAAATGATGCCGATAATAACGATCCTGTATCTAGTGGCATACTTACTACTTTATTATTAACATTATTGTTAACATTTTTATTACAGCATCATTATTTTCTATGAAAGCTACATTTAATTTAACTATATGTATTACCCTCTTATTTATTAGTTTAATTACATGTCTACTTATAAGTTACTATTAATGTTGAATAACCATTGTACAAAATAGAAATAAATATTTGTTTGTTTGTTTGTTTGTTGTTGTAGCCTTATTATATTTATTGTGCTACTTTCAATGCTTTCTTTGTACTTCAGTGTTATATTTTTAGTCATTTGCTCTAAATATGGACTAATGTAGTCACCGTGACTCAACCGGTAGCGTCCGCGACTCTGAGGCGTCAGGTCGAGGATTCGCACCCCGTCACGGTCTGAGGTTAGCAAGGGCATGCACTCAGGGTAAGGATTACATCTGCCAAAACAAGTCATTCACAAGAATGCAACCGTCCTTAGCCCTTGGTTGAAAAGGGAGTCCGTGACGTCAAACCGGAACAACAAGCTCTAAATATGGACTAATATACTGTCTGAAAGATCGCCGCACTCCGTCGTTTCTTTATTCCTTCATGGCAGACCTCTATAAATCTGTGTCTCGAGTATATATTTTCTTGAAATATATATATATATATATATATATATATATATATATATATATATATATATATATATATATATATATATATATATATATATATATATATATATATATATATATATATATATATATATATATATATATATATATATATATATATATATATATATATATATATATATATATATATATATATATATATATATATATATATATATATATATATATATATATATATATATATATATATATATATATATATATATATATATATATATATATATATATATATATATAAGCACATTACCATATATGAAAGCATGAATCATATTATACCCCAACTGGGATGCAAACCTAGGGCACATAATTACTGTGCCCAGGCACTACCAACTACACCATAGAAGGTTAAAAGGGAAACAAAGCTTAAACCTCTATCTGCTATACTAGGAATGAACACATTCTATCTGAATGCCACTCTGTTCATACTACAGTTTCCCCCAACCTCACTCGTGGCTTCGTTTTCGCATTTAATTCAAATATCAATCTACTTATTGATCGACAATAAGTTTTAGTCTCCGTGGCAAAATGGTAGCGTCCGCGACTCTGAGGCGGCAGGTCGAGGGTTCGCGCCCCATCATGGACTGAGGTTAATAAGGGCATACACTCAGGGTAATGATTACATCTGCCAAAACAAGTCCTTCGCAAGAAGGCAACCGTCCTAGACCTTAGTAGAAAAGGGAGTTTGTGACGTAAAACCGAAGCCAAATAATTAAACAAGCACATTACCACATGTGAAAACATGAATCATATTTTACCCCAACTGGTACTCGAACCTAGGACACATAAATACTGTGCCAGGGCACTACCAACTACACCACAGAAGGTTGAAAGGGAACCAAACCTTTCAGCTTTATCTGCTATACTAAGAATGAACGCATTCTATCTGAAAGCCACTCTGTTCATATTACAGTTTCCCCCAACCTCACTCTTGGCTTCGTTTTCACATTTAATTCAATTCTCAATCTAATTAGAAATCAGTAATTATGTTTCCTAGGTTCGAACCCAGTCGGGGTAAAATGTGATTCATGTTTTCACATATGGTATTGTGCTTATTTGATTACTGTTGATCCTTAATTAGATTGAGATTTGAATTAAATGTGAAATGAAGCCACGAAAGAGGTTGGCGGGAACTGTAATATGAACAGAGTGGTATGCAGATAGAATGCGTTCATTCCTAGTGTAGCAGATAAAGCTGTAAGGTTTGTTTCACTTTTAACCTCTTGTGGTGTAGTTGGTAGCGGCTTGACACAGTAATTATGTATCCTATGTTTGAGTCACAGTCGGGGTAGAATATGGTTCATGTTTTCACATATGGTAATGTGCTTATTTGATTATTGTTGATCCCTAATTAGATTGAGAATTGAATTAAATGCGAAAACGAAGCCATGAATGAGGATGGGGGAAACTGCAATATGAACAGAGTGGCATTCAGAGAGAATGCGTTCATTCTTAGTATAGCAAATAAAGCTGTAAGATTTGTTTCCCTTTTAACCTTCTGTGGTGTAGGTGGGAGTGCCTTGGCACAGTAATTGTGTCCTAGGTTCGAGTCCCAGTCGGGGTAAAATATGATATATATATAGATATATATATATATATATATATATATATATATATATATATATATATATATGTGTTTGTGTGTGTGTGTGTGTGTGTGTGTGTGTGTGTGTGTGTGTGTGTGTGTGTGTGTGTGTGTGTGTGTGTGTGTGTGTGTGTGTGTGTGTGTGTGTGTGTGTGTGTGTGTGTGTGTGTGTGTGTGTGTGTGTGTGTGTGTTATGTAAGATCAACTAATGCAACTAATAAAAACAACTATTTATTTTGCAACCACCGTAGAAATGCGATATTGGCTGTGGTTTTGTGTAGTGTTTCGTTTCTCACACACTAGTTTTGACTACTGAATTGTAAAGCAACATTTCCCCCCCAGATTTTTCAGTGAGAAGTAATTTAGACATTAACGTGGTTATTACTCTTCCTAATAACTAGATAATCAAGTTCGTTAGTGGAAAAATATGTAATATGAGGTAGGTCAGTATGTAGCAACAGATTCCCATACAGAAAGTTACAAGTCCGAGTTTGCTAGCTGACTTGTTTATCTTCCTTTTGCCAAGGCAACTTTGGGATAAAAGGTGAGGGTGAAGTGACATCCTTAATGCAGTAACCATTGTGAACTCAACTAGCATAGTGAGCATACTGTTGAAAGTGAGACAACATCTTTTCATATGCTCAGGCCTTGGTAAGAACAGAAATGTTCATCCCACGACATTTGAGCACTGTGTAATGAAATAGCTTACTTATCTGAAATGTTTACTTTTTAATATTTTTGTCAACCAACAGAAAGAAAGTGTGCTGGTTGCAGGCTGCAGTGACGGTGTTGTATTAGTGTATGATACTCGTCTAGTTGGTTGCCTTAAAGTCCTGTATTCTACAACCATAACTGGCAAGCATCTCCTTCCTGTATCACAGGTGGGTATTCTCTCATATAAAATATAATTGTACCTTTCCATATTGTACCTTTCCATATTGTAGTACTAAGTTTTGATATATTTATTGTCAGAAAACAATACTATATTCCTGTTATGCGATTAGAGAACCGAAAGACACTTGAGTCATGTTTGTGCAGGATATTTAGCCATATCTTTGAACGTCTTCACAATGATGAGCAGAAACGAAGGGAAGAAGCTGAAAAATAACAAAATTCGAAAAACCTGATGATAATGCCACTAATCGCTTTAAAACCCTACCTCCGCGCCGAAATAGGAAAGCCCATTCTCCCTCAAGAGAGAATACCACCTCCAATCAACAAAATCTTACCCCACCGGCGGGCCAAAAAGGGAAGGTCCGCTAACCCTCAAGGGAGAACATCAACGAAAAAAATCGATTTAAAGTAAGCTTGATAAAGTGATTGCTTCGTAAATTGACGAGGGCATTTACATTAATTTACAAGTGGTACATGTGTGATTACCTAATTGTGATTACCTAATTGTGTTTACGGGAAAGAGCCCAAAGCTCGTATCTTCCCGTCTCCTGATCGGTTCCATTTTTAGACTTAGTGATACTTATCATACCTGTCCTTAAAACTATGGATTGAGGTAGCATTAACTACCTCCTCGCTTAGCGAATTCCAATTATCAACTACTCTTACACTGAAAAAGTATTTCCTTACATCCTGCAAACAAGTTTTCTTCCGAAGCTTCAAACTATGACCTCTAGTTCTAGAGCCAGCCATATCGAAATATCGATCCCTATCCACTCTATCATAACCATGAAGGAATTTAAAGACTGTCACCATATCCCCCCTTACTCTTCTAGCTTCGAGTGATGGCAAGTCTAATTCCCTCAGCCTCTCATCATAACCGAGATTGCGTATTTCTGGCACCAGTTTCGTGGCATGTCTTTGAACTTTTTCAAGCTTAGCTATGTGCTTTTTCAAGTGCGGATTCCAAAAGGGGGCTGCATATTCGAGTTTTGGCCTCACATAGGTTACATAAATATTTCTGAACATTTCCTTGTCCATGTGCCTGAAGGCTACCCTTACATTTGATAAGAATGCATATGCTGCCCTTACTACGCCATTTATATGTATTTCTGGAGACAAATCTGCCAATATGTTTACTCCTAGATCTCTCTCATTTTCTGTCTCCTGAAGTTGTACTCCAGCCACCGAGTAGTCAAGCTTGGGCCTTCTTGCACTTGTACCCATTCTCATTACCTTACATTTTGAGGTATTGAATTTCATTAGCCACTTTTCTGACCACTCATGCAGATTATTTAGATCCTCCTGAAGTTCTCTACCATTGTTCTCGTTTTTTACTTTCTTCACAATCTTTGCATCATCTGCAAACATATTCATGAATGAATTTACAGACTCTGGTAGGTCATTTACATATACAAGGAACAAAAGTGGCCCTAAAACTGAACCCTGTGGAACTCCACTACTAACTCTTCTCCATTCAGACACTGAGTGTCTTACTCTAACCCTCTGTTCCCTTCCTTCTAAGTAAGTTTTTATCCATTCCAAGACATTTCCACCTATTCTAGCCATTGATTGCAGCTTCCTAATAAGTCTCCCATGTGGAACAGTGTCAAACGCTTTCTGGAAGTCTAGGAATATGCAATCTGCCCAGCCCTCTCTTTCCTGTAAGATTTGGCTTACCTCATCGTAAAATTCTAATAAGTTTGTTACTGTTGATCTTCCTTCTCTGAAGCCATGTTGCCTCACTGACAAAAAGTTGAAGGATTCCAAGTGAAGAGAGATATGTTTCCTTAGTAGTTTCTCCATAACTTTGCAAACTATGCTGGTCAAGGAAACTGGTCTATAGTTCAGAGCCGTATCCCTCCTTCCCTTTTTGAAGATAGGTATCACATTTGCTTGTTTCCAGCATCTTGGAATCTCCCCCGACTCCAATGACTCCTTAAATATGATACTTAGTGCCACTGATATTGTGTTTGCGCATTTTTTAAGCACATGAGGGGATATGTCATCAGGACCTGTAGCTTTATGAACATCTAAATCCATCAGCGCTTTGCATACCTCTGTGGCTGTAAGGTTGATGTTCTCTAATACCGGCCCTTGAGCTTCTATCACTGCAATCTGAGGGGGTGGGGTATTTTCTACTGTAAATACTGACTGAAACTCCTTGTTCAATTCTTTGCAGATCTCTTCGTCCGTCTCAGTGATGCTTCCATCCGCTCTCTTTATCCTTAAAACCTGTTCTTTTACCTTCAGTTTTCCTCTGATAAAGCTGTGGAAAAGCTTGGGATTTTCTTTAGCCTTCCTGGTGATGTCCCTCTCATAATCTTTCTCTGCCTCTCTCCTTTTACTTAGGTAGTCGTTTCTTGCTCTTTTGTAGGTTTGCCAGGCATTTATGTTTTTTCTCCTCCTATACCTTTTCCAGCATTTGTCTCTCCACTCCTTAGCTCTTTTACACCCATTATCGAACCATTTCTCTCTGGCATGAATTACACCTACTTTGGTGACAGGTATGCAGCAATCTACTATCTTCCCATATTTCTCACAAAAGATGTCATACATTTCTTGTACAGATTTGTTGTAAAATAAGGTTCTCCAGTCAATAACTGCAAAAAGCTCATTCATTTTGATGTAATCTCCTTTCTGATAGTTCCTCCTCATGTCCTCAGTGCCTCTACTCTCAGGAAGAATGTCTTCAATGATATACTCCATCAACAACACACAGTGGTCACTCTTTCCAATTGGTGGTTCATACTCAATATTTTCAATATCCAACACATTATCTGTGAACACCAGATCAAGTAGTGATGGCTCATCCCCACCCCTGGCTCTTGTTGGTTCCATTACATGTTGGTGTAGGAAATTCCCTTGTACGCAATCTAGGAATCTTGCCCCAAAGGAGTCCTCACCACTGTGTGGGTCAAGATTTATCCAATCTATCTCTTTATGATTAAAGTCTCCCATAATCAAAATCCTACATTTTTTCTCCCGCGCCATGTTAACAACTGAGTTTATGACTTCAATCGTACCTATATGACTTTCCTCATAAATTTCAAGCCTATTTTGGTTCCTTGGTGGGTTGTATACAACAGTTATTATAATGCTCTCTGACCCAGTATTTATGCGAGCAACAAGAAATTCCCTGAACTCACTTTCTATAGCCAAGTTTATCTCTTCAACTTGAATCCTCTCACTTATGAGCAGTGCTATCCCTCCACCAGTCCTCTCAGATCTTTCGACCCTTAGTATTCTGAAGCCCTTAGGAAAAACTGTGACACTGTTTATGTCCTCACTCAACTTAGTCTCTGTAATTGCTACTATATCTGCCTTACTGTTGTGAATCCTATCTTTTAATTCTACTGCCTTACCAGCTAATCCATCAGCATTTGTGTATAACAATCTTAATGAGGCCCCATCCCCTGATCTTCTGTCATTATCTTCTTTATCTCCCCTTTGTCTGGAAGTATTCCGTAACGAAAATTTTTCTTCTCTTCTTCATTTCTTTCATCATTTAACCTTCTTGCCTCTTGCAACAAGTTTTTGATCTTTCCCATCTCTTCCTGTGTTCTGTATCGTCTAATGAACACTTCTTTGCATTCTTGAAGGTCTTTTAGACTTTTTTTTCTCAACAATATTTCCCTACATGTCTCCCCTCTCTCAAAGGTTACTTTTGTTGGTCTCGGCTTTCCTTCCCTCGAATATCTACCTAGTTGGTGTATGTTTACAATATCCTCAGGACCACATACTACTCCAAGCTTTCTTATCAGGCCTACAACGTTAGCTTTATTTTCTTCAAGTCTCCCCTGCCATGTTGGCTCCTGGGATTCACTTATGCCTGAGATTACCACTGTCTTCTCCTTATCAAGTGCCTGTCTGATGAGTGGGTTTGCCCTTTCCATCACAACGTCTTTCATTTTTTCGATTACTGTCTCTTTATAGTCAACTGTTTGTATGTTTTCCAGTGCCACCACCTTTACAGCCTCTTTTACTGCCACATTCCCCTTTAGTGCATCAGCAAAGGACGTTTTCATGGCATCATTTTCCATATTCAGCTCCTGGAACTCTTTTCTGAACTGTTCAATGTTTTCCTTAATCTGAACATTCCAAGCAGCAATCTCGTCTCTCTCAGAAGATAGCAGTGAACTAACATCTAATTCCTTTAGGTTGTCATTTAGCTGTTTGTTTTTATCTTCTTGATTAGAAATTCTAGATTCTAGTTGACTCTTTTCCCCTTCCAGCTTCTTTATTCTTTTTTCTAGTTCCTTTCTCTCCTGCCCTTGTGCTTTATTTGCTTCCTCCAAAGATCTTATTTGTTCTCTGAGTGTTTCATTCTCTTTCATTTCTCCATCCATATTCCGAATTTTATCATCAAGGCTTGTAACCATTTCCTCTAACTTCTTGATTCTCTGTTTAAGTCCTCTGATGACTACCCCTTCTCCCGACCCATGGGTGGGAGAGGTTTGGGACAGAGATGGCTTCATTTTTATGTTCTCCCTCTCACAGAATATAGAAAGAAGACGAGAAAGAGGAAAAAAAAAAAGAAAAGAGAAAAACTTCTAATTTACCTTCACACAGAATTTTTATATCTCCATATAAGTGTGTGTGTGTGTGTGTGTGTGTGTTTACCTAATTGTCTTTACCTAAATGTGTTTACGGGAAAGAGCCCAAAGCTCATATCTTCCCGTCTCCTGATCGGTTCCAGTTTGTACTTAGTGATACTTATCATACCTGTCCTTAAAACTATGGATTGAGATAGCATTAACTACCTCCTCGCTTAGCCAGTTACAATTATCAACTACTCTTACGGTCGTCAGAGCAGACAATACAATAAATAATCTTATCCATTACTGCTTAACACAACACAACTTTACTCACATCATGAACACGAGATTTCTTTTCCTCATCTGCAGGTTTGGCATATACAGCAGCAGCAAGGACCAAACACAATAATGTGTACTGCATTTTGTTGACTGGCAAGATTAGGCTTAATCTGGAAGAATAAAAATTGGAACAGTCATGAATGAACTGGAAAAAGTCTGGAATAAATTTCCCTCCAAAGTTATTTTCTACGTTTTTTATACGTCAATATGATCGCTGCTTTGACTTGAGATTTTGCAATATGGAGTCTCCTGATCGAACCCTTATATTTGGCAGTGGCTACATTTGTACAAGTATTTTTAGTTTCTTAACTTAAAACATACACACAAACGGTGTGTGTGTGTGTCTGTATGCGGCTATCATGACGAAAGGCGGCAAGATAATATGGCAAAAATGGTTTCTATAGACATATATCGATAAGAATCTCATGAAAAAAAAAATAGGCTTTATATATCTATGTATATTCAAAGACCATAATCCCCGTATAAGTCAGAATAGATGGCCGAGTCAAAGCAAAACCGTAACTGCGGATGGAAAATACAAATGGGGATTTAAAGTCTTACATCCTGCAAAGAATTTTTCTTACGAAGCTTCAAACTATGACCTCTAGTTCTAGAGCCAGCCATATCAAAATATCGATCCCTATCCACGCTATCATAACCATGAAGGAATTTAAAGACTGTCACCATATCCCCCCTCAATCTTCTAGCTTCGAGTGATGGTATGTCTAATTCCCTAAGCCTCTCATCATAACTGAGATTACGTATTTCTGGCACCAGTTTCGTGGCATGTCCTTGAACTTTTTCAAGCTTAGCTATGTGCTTTTTCAAGTGCGCAATCCAAAAGGGGGCTGCATATTCGAGTTTTGGCCTCACATAGGTTGCATAAATATTTCTGAACATTTCCTTGTCCGTGTACCTGAAGGCTACCCTTACATTTGATAAGAATGCATATGCTGCCCTTACTATGCCATTTATATGTATTTCTGGAGACAAATCTGCCAGTATGTTTACTTCTAGATCTCTCTCATTTTCTGTCTCTTGAAGTTGTACTCCAGCCACCGAGTAGTCAAGCTTGGGCCTTCTTGCATTTGTACCCATTCTCATTACCTTACATTTTGAAGTATTGAATTTCATTAGCCGCTTTTCTGACCACTCATGCAGACTATTTTGATCTTCCTTAAGTTCTCTACCATTGTGCTTGTTTCCTACTTTCTTCACAATTATTGCATCATCTGCAAGCATATTCATGAATGAATTTACAGACTCTGATAGGTCATTTACATATACAAGGAACAAAAGTGGCCCTAAAACTGAACCCTAACTTTTCTCCAGTCATACACTGTCTTACTCTAACCCTCTGTTCCCTTCCTTCTAAGTAAGTTTTTATCCATTCCAAGACATTTCCACCTATTTTAGCCATTGCTTGCAGCTTCCTAGTAAGTCTCCCATGTAGAACAGTGTCAAACGCTTTCTGGAAGTCTAGGAATATGCAATCTGCCCAGCCCTCTCTTTCCTGTAAGATTCGGCTTACCTCATCATAAATTTCTAATATGTTTGTTACTGTTGATCTACCTTCTCTGAAGCCATGTTGCCTCACTGACAAAAAGTTGAAGGATTCCAAGTGAAGAGAGATATGTTTCCCAAATAGTTTCTCCATAACTTTGCAAAATATGCTGGTCAAGGAAACTGGTCTATTGTTCAGAGACGTATCCCTCCTTCCATTTTTGAAGATAGGTATCACATTTGCTTGTTTCCAGCATCTTGGAATCTCCCCTGACTCCAGTGACTTTTTAAATATGATACTTAGTGCTACTGATATTGAGTTTGCGCATTTTTTAAGTACATGAGGGGATATATCATCAGGACCTGTAGCTTTATGAACATCTAACTCCATCAGCGCTTTGCATACCTCTGTGGTTGTTAGGTTGATGTTCTAATACCGGCACTTGAGCTTCTATCTCTGCAATCTAAGGGGGTGGGGTATTTTCTATTGTAAATACTGACTGAAACTCCTTGTTCAAGTCTTTGCAGATCTCTTCATCCATCTCAGTGATGCTTCCATCCGCTCTCTTCAGCCTTAAAACCTGTTCTTTTACCCTCAGTTTTCCTCTGATAAAGCTGTGGAAAAGCTTGGGATTTTCTTTAGCCTTCCTGGTGATGTCCCTCTCATAGTCTCTTTCTGCCTCTCTTCTTTTACTTAGGTAATCATTTCTTGCTCTTTTGTAGGTTTGCCAGGCATTTATGTTTTTTCTCCTTCTCTACCTTTTCCAGCATTTGTCTCTCCACTCCTTAGCTCTTTTACACTCATTATCGAACCATTTCTCTCTGGCATGAATTACATCTACTTTGGTGACAGGTATGCAGCAATCTACTATCTTCCCATATTTCTCACAAAAGATGTCATACATTTCTTGTACAGATTTGTTATAAAATAAGGTTCTCCAGTCAATAACTGCAAAAAGCTCATTCATATTGATGTAATCTCCCTTCGGATAGTTCCTCCTCATGTCCTCAGTGCCTCTACACTCAGGCAGAATATCTTCAATGACATACTTCATCAACAGCACACAGTGGTCACTCTTTGCTATTGGTGGTTCATACTCAATTTTTTCAATATCCAACACATTATCTATGAATACTAGATCAAGTAGTGATGGCTCATCCCTACCCCTGGCCCTCGTTGGTTCCATTACATGTTGGTATAGGAAATTCCCTTGCACACAATCTAGGAATCTTACTTTGAATGAGTCCTCACCACTGTGTGGGTCAAGATTTATCCAGTCTATCTCTTTATGATTAAAATCTCCCATAATCAAAATCCTACATTTTCTCTCCCGTGCCATGTTAACAACTGAGTTTATGACTTCAATAGTACCTATATTACTTTCCTCATAAACTTCTAAGCCTATTTTGGTTCCTTGGTGGGTTATATACAACAGTTATTATAATGCTCTCTGACCAAGTATTTATGCGAGCAACAAGAAATTCCTTGAACTCACTTTCTATAGCCAAGTTTATTTCTTCAACTTGAATCCTTTCACTTATGAGCAGTGCTATCTCTCCACCAGTTTTCTCAGATCTTTCAACCCTTAATGTTCTGAAGCCCTTAGGAAAAACTGTGACACTGTTTATGTCCTCACTCAACTTATTCTTTGTAATTGTGTGTGTGTGTGTGTGTATACATGTGTGTAATTACGGGGAAGACCCCCAAGCTCGTAACTTCCCGTCTCCTAGTTGGTTCCATTTTGTACTTAGTGATACTTGTCATACTTGTCCTTAAAACTATGGACTGTGTTAGCATTAACGATCTCCTTGCTTAGCGAATTCCAATCATCAACTACTCTTACAATAAAAAAAATTTAAAAAATGTACTTCCTTACATCCTGCAAAGATGTTTTCTTACGTAGTTTCAAACTATGACTTCTAGTGCCAGCCATATCAAAATATCGATCCCTATCCACTTTATCATAACCAAGAAGGAATTAAAAAACCGTCATCATATCCCCCTCATTCTTGTAGCTTCGAGTGATGATAAGTCTAATTCCCTCAGCCTCTTCTCATAACTGACATAGCTTATTTCAGGCACCAGTTTTGTGGCATGTCTTTGAAGTTTTTTCCACCTTAACTACGTGCTTTTTCAAGTGCGGATTTGATCATGAAATTAAGCTTGTTTGTATTTTAGGTTGTAGCATGAAATGATCAGAGAACTGAACCTTATGATAAGAACACTGAATCTTAAAAGGGCTTGATTTTAGCTATTAAGTATAAAAAATTCTGGTATACAGTATTAGTAAAGATTGTTATTCAAATTAAATTAACTTGCTTTGTTCACATGTTCATTTGAATTATTTCCATTTATTCGGTAATGTTCGTTCATTTTAGATTTTCAACCAAGTGGGTGAAATGGGTCATAGTGGACCCATATGGTCGGTAATGTTAGTCAGCAGTTTGTCAATGTTCCATACTGTAATTGTGTTTCATTCTTTATCAAATTGATTTAGGTTTTTTTATATTGCATGTATATTTTACTGCCATCTTTTTTATATTATTTTTTTTTATGTCAGAGATGTACTAATACAGTTAATTATGGTATTTATATTAATAGTTACATATGTATTTTAACCTTCTGCATTCTGGCCACAGGGTCAGATAATTGATATTTCAGACATTTTCATTAAATTTCGTGCTTTTCCCTCTAATTCCCTTATATCCTAAATTCCCTCCCCCTTTTCCCCTCCTATCCCATCCCATCCTAAAAAAAAAAAAAAAAAAATGAGTAGCCTCTTGTTGGGTAAAGTGAACAAGAAAGAATTGATGGATTCTCATTACCCCAACAACAAAATAAAGGTTGATGGCTAAGAGCTCGCCTGATTTTCCTCCCTCTCTCTCCTATATCAAATGAATAATTATTATTATAATTATTGTTGTCAATATTATTATTATTAATGTTATTATTATTACTATTTGTTGTGAGACACTGAACTAATGGCATTCCAAAGAAATAATCATGCACTCACTCTCTATTATTATTATTATTATTAATTATTATTATTATCATTTACTTTTGTTGTTGTTGTTGTGAGTCACTGAACTGATACTAACGCAAAGAACATTTAATGCTCTCTCTCTCTCTCTCTCTCTCTCTCTCTCTCTCTCTCTCTCTCTCTCTCTCTCTCTCTCTCTCTCTCTCTCTCATATTTATCATTGTTATTATTATTATTATTATTATTATTATTATTATTATTATTATTATTATTATTATTATTATTATTATTAGTGTCGTTGTTGTTGTTGTGAGACTGTAACGCAACGTTTCATCTGCCACTCTCTCTCTCTCTCTCTCTCTCTCTCTCTCTCTCTCTCTCTCTCTCTCTCTCTCTCTCTCTCTCTCTCTCTCTCCATTGTTCGTATCTCAAGATGTTCGTATTTCGGATGTTCTTAAGTTGAAGAGCTTCTGTAATGGCTTATTGTTACACAAACCTTAGTATAATTACTTATTCTATTTTAGCATCGATAAATCGTTTTTAGTCAGTAGTTATGTATATTTAGTTTTAAATTAAGTAAAATAGAAATTAGAGGTAGGAATGACTCTATTAGTGTTGTTCCACATATCTTAGATGATGCTGTCACGAGTTACTATTGTGTATTACCCTAATCTCTTTCATTCATAGGGAATATTTGCTTGAAATAGTATATTTTATATTTACCTGGGCATTTTCCCCTATTTGGGGGGGGTAGCTGACAACAAAGAACAAGCAAAATAACACAACATGTGGTTACATTTCGTTCTTCTAGCAATGACACAGGATTTAGCCAAGGGTTTGGATGGTACTGTTGGAGTGCCACATCCCATCCTCCCCCCTCTTCCACAACTTACGTTGCTTCATACTACCAAATCCCCTACTGCCTCTACCACAGCTTGCTTCTACAAGGCACTCAATCATAACAGCAGATGCCAATCAAAACTGCGTCACAATCATTCACCACTCATTTCTATTCCTAGCACGCTCACTTACTTCTCTCACATCCATTCTCCTATCATTCAAGGCCCTCCTTACTTCATCCATCCACCCCAACCTAGGCCTTCCTTTGGCATTTCTCCCATGAACTTCCAATTTCATTACCTTTTCAGTAGTCGTTCATTATCCATCCTCTCTACATGACCAAACCATCTCACAACATTTATATCTACTCAACGTGCCACATCTTTCCTCACACCCATTCTCCCTCTCACTTCTTCATTCCTAACCCTATCCAACCCCGATACACCAGTCATACTCCTCAGACATTTCATCTCAAACACATTCAGTTTCTGTCTCTCAGTTTTTTCATACCCCTTAACTCTGAGCCATACTTTACAGTCGGCACAACCACTTTCTCATACAATTTTTTCTTAGCATTCATTCCCAGCCCTCTAATCTTCATCATTACCTTCAATGCACCAAACACTTTGCATCCTTTATTCACTCTGTGATGCACATCTGCTTGCACTCCACCATTTGCAGCTATAACTGAGCCTAAATATTTGAACTGGCCTACATCCTCAAGTGCCTCTCCATTCAACATAACTTTCAGTCATACACCATCCTCGTTTCTTGTACACCTCATATCCTTACTATTTACCACATTCACTCGTAACCTCCTTCTCTCACACACACTTCAAAATTCTGTCACTAACTGACACAGCTTACTCTCAGAGTCTGCCACCACCACCGTATCATCTGCAAACAGCAACTGACTCAACTCCCACTCATTTCCATTCCCATTTACAAGCTTCAATCTGCAACCAAGTACTCGAGCATTTACCTCTCTCACCACTCCATCCATATACAAATTGAACAGCCATGGTGACATCACACATCCTTGTCTCAACCCCACTCTCACTGCAAACCACTCACTCACTTCATTCCCCACCCTAACACAAGCTTCACTGCCCGCATATAAACTCTTCACTGTCGTAACAATCTACCACCAATTCCATATAATCTCAAAACATTCCACACTGCATCTCTATCAACTCTATCATACGCATTCTCCAGATCCAAAAATGCAAAATACACATCCTTACGTTTTGCCAAATACTTATCATATATGTGCCTAAATATAAAAAATTTATCTGTACATCCTCTACCTCTCCTAAAACCACTCTGTAATTCTGCAACACCATCTTCTGTTTTATCCCTAATCCTATTTATCAGTATCCCACCATACACCTTTCCTACCACACTCAGCAAACATATACCCCTAAGATTACTACAATTAAATATATCTCCCTTATCTTTGTATATAGGCACTACACATGCAATTGCCCAGTCCACTGGCACCATTGACAACATAAAACATATATTAAACACTCACACCAACCATTCCAATACAGTTACACCCCCTCTCTCAACATTTCTGCTCCTACGCCATCCATTCCGGGTGTTTTACCTGCTTTTGTTTCATTCAATGCCCTCTTCACCTCCTCTCTTGTAATCTCTCTCTCATTCTCCTCTCCCATTACTGGAACTTGAACTCCCCCTACTGCTACTATATCTGCCTCTCTATCCTCCTGTACATTCAGCAACTCCTCAAAATATTCAGCCCATCGCTTTCTCGCATCGTTTCTTTTTAACAACTGTCCATTCACATATTTTATTGCCTCTTCCATCCTCGATCCACTCATCCTGACTCTCTTCGCTTCTTTCCAAAACTTCTTTTTATTCTCCTTATAAGACCTATCAAAATCCTGACTCCATTTAAAATTTGACATTCTCTGCGCTTCATTTACTTTCCGTTTGCTTTCCACATTTTTCTCTCTATATCTTCATACTTCTCCATATTGGTACACTGCAGCCATTCCTCATATGCCCTCTTTTTGTTTTCCACCTTTATTTTCACCCCTTCATTCCACCACTCACTGCCCTTCCTCTTTCATCCTCCAACAAACCCCTTTCTACAAACCTCACTTGCATGTCTCACAAAATTTTCTTTCATCAACCCCTATTCTTCCTCTAACTCCAGCTTCTCTTTCTTTCACCCTCTCATAAGC
The DNA here is from genome assembly GCA_037179515.1 of Halocaridina rubra. NCBI lineage: Eukaryota > Metazoa > Arthropoda > Malacostraca > Decapoda > Atyidae > Halocaridina > Halocaridina rubra. The sequence continues at coordinate 7,636 of JAXCGZ010017169.1, read as the reverse complement.
CACTTTCAACCTTTGCTGATACTCCTTCTTTTTCTCAGTCTTTTCCAAATTTCCCACCCTCACTTTTTCCCGTCTACATCCTCTCACACTATTTCCCCACTCTTTCGCTACTCCCACCTATGCTTCATCCAAAAAGTGATCAGATATACCAGCAGCCACGCCCCTGAACACATGCGCATCTTTCAATCTACCAGTCACTCTCTTTGTTATCAACACATAATCCATCAGTGCTATTTATATCACTCTTCCATTTGCCACTCTTATCCATGTAAACTTATTTATTCATTTCTTTTTCAAGAGGGTATTATCTATTACCAACTCTTGCTCCACACACATATCTAACAGTCTCTAACTATTCTCATTTTCACCTGGTACCCCATACTTTACAACAACACCCTCTAGCTTGAAATAGTATTAAAGGAATTCTGGAGGTATCAGAAGTTCCTTATATAGACACATTATACCACTTAGGGTTGCAAAGTGTGTGGTTTTTTATTTATTATTATTATTATTGGTGAGCTTAAACTGCGTGATAAAGGCTTCTCTTCCCTTAAAATATTTACGAATAGATGGTGCTGTGATATTCGGACCTGATAACTTTTTTTTTCTTCAGGTTAGATGGATGCCAACAGAGCCAGGCCAGAATCTGGGTTTCTACTCAGTGGGACAAGATGGTCGTGTATCTCAATGGACAGTTCAGCCATCTTCCCTCCAGTACACTGACATACTAGACTTTGGAGGAAAGTCTCAGAGGAACAAATCATCATCGAATAATGGTGAAAAGATCACATTAGAAGGTACTATATATAAGTTATCAAATCCCCTTGCAAACCTTGATTTAGGTTAGGTTTATATCCAGAAGCTTGATGAACATGCAGTCTTATGTTTTCTATCATTTTCAAGTGCAGGGTGGCCACAATTGAACAAAAAGGGTAGGTAGCAGGACTCAGCTCATCCTCGCTCCTTATTAAAGCTGTTTTGTGCTGCAAATATTTCTGGAGTGTGGGATTGCCTGTCCTTCACTTCTTTAACCCCTTTTGTTTGTTCTTACGACATACATTGAAAATGAGCAAGGTATTCTATCCCCCTCCATCACAAATTATAGATTTCATTTGTCTCAGATCTTACATTTCGAATAGTATCATCAAATTAAAGAGCGTTAATACAAGTCGGATGCATAGCCCATATTCTTCATTGCCCAAAAATTTTGATTGGTATTTTACAATCATTGGGAAGTGAAGTCAGGACGTCATGAGTATGAGTTAGTTGCCGATTATTATCTTTAGTATGATGAATAATATATCTATCCTCTAGGAACAGCTACGTGTATTGCCTTCAGTCCTAAAGACAAAAACGTTTTGCTGGTTGGAGTCGATTTGGGTATTGTGTTTCAAGTGAACGCTTCATCTACAAGCTATGGAATAATTCGCTACCCAGCTCACTCTTCGCCTGTCAGAGCCATAGCATGGAATAGTTATCATCAAAAGATCTTTGCAACTTGTTCTGCTGATTGGACGCTTAAGTTATGGTTGCAGTGCAGTGTGTAAGTTGATATTCTCATTTATTTAAAAAAAGTAAATATTTACAGTTTCAAAGAGAAACAACATTTGATGAATTACAATGATATGTGTTTAGGTACTAGATTCCCTTTCAGAATTTCTTACCATTAAAGGTATGATTGAAGGAGAGGTTATGCAAAGCATAATGAATTCTGCGATCATTCGGATTTAAGATTTATATATACGGTCACGTTACAACTGCAACGTTTGAAAACAGTGTATATATCTATCTATCTATCTATCTATCTATCTATCTATATATATATATATATATATATATATATATATATATATATATATATATATATGTATATATATATATGTATGTATGTATGTATGTATGTATGTATGTATGTATGTATGTATGTATGTATGTATGTATGTATGTATGTATGTATGTATGTATGTATGTATGTATGTATGTATGTATGTATGCATGCATGCATGCATGCATATATATATATACACACACACACAAACGCACACACACACACACACACACGCACACACACACACACACACATATATATATATATATATATATATATATATATATATATATATATATATATATATATATATATATATATATATATATATATATATATATATATATATATATATATATATATATATATATATATATATATATATATATATATGTGTGTGTGTGTGTGTGTGTGTGTGTGTGTGTGTGTGTGTGTGTGTGTGTGTGATTACCTAATTGTGATTACCTAATTGTGTTTACGGGAAAGAGCCCAAAGCTCGTATCTTCCCGTCTCCTGATCGGTTCCATTTTTAGACTTAGTGATACTTATCATACCTGTCCTTAAAACTATGGATTGAGGTAGCATTAACTACCTCCTCGCTTAGCGAATTCCAATTATCAACTACTCTTACACTGAAAAAGTATTTCCTTACATCCTGCAAACAAGTTTTCTTCCGAAGCTTCAAACTATGACCTCTAGTTCTAGAGCCAGCCATATCGAAATATCGATCCCTATCCACTCTATCATAACCATGAAGGAATTTAAAGACTGTCACCATATCCCCCCTTACTCTTCTAGCTTCGAGTGA
>JAXCGZ010017168.1:110000-114110 GCA_037179515.1 Halocaridina rubra | reverse complement strand
TCTTCCACCCAAAAATTTGCTTTTGTGAAAGATAGGAGGGAATAAGGGGATTTAGAATCCTCTACTTAGTAACTTCTCCTGAGATGAGTCAAGGTTTTGCTATGACTTGGTCATCCACCTTTTAAAACGAGATTATGGCCCACGTATGTAGATATTTTAATCATCATCGTTATAATATTATAATTGTTATTATTTTATTATATTCAGTTATTATTATTATTATTATTATTAAGCAGTAGTCACCGTGGCTCAAGCGGTAGCGTCCGCGACTCTGAGGCGTCAGGTTGAGGGTTCGCGCCCCGTCACGGCATGCACTTAGGGTAACGATTACATCTGCTAAAACAAGTCCTTCGTAAGAAGGCAACCGTCGTAGCCCTCGGTTGAAAAGGGAGTCCGTGACGTAAAACCGGAACAATAACAACATTATTAAGCACTTAATAAATGCATGTTCTCTCTCTCTCTCTCTCTCTCTCTCTCTCTCTCTCCTCTCTCTCTTCTCTCCTCTCTCTCTCTCTCTCTCTCTCTCTCTCTCTCTCTCTCTCTCTCTCTCGATGGGTACTAAGCAATATCATAAAAGAAATAAAATTGAAATGGTGGAGGGGGATGAACAAATATATTGTTTAAAATTTCCAGGGACTGAAATTCAGTTATATTATCAAATTGATAAATATTTGATATTTTTTTAATGGAGAGTTGTGAACTGCATAGATATGGATATAGGCATATAATTACAACCTTAATAACGATTATACTCTTAGCATTTCGGTTCTGAACTGAAGCTTTTACGGTAGATTTATTATTATTATTATTATTATTATTATTATTATTATTATTATTATTATTATTATTATTATTATTATTATTATATATTACTTTTATTATTATAATTACTGTTATTATTATAATTTACTATTATTATTATTATTATATATTACTTTTATTATTATAATTACTATTATTATTATTATATAAATTACTTTTATTATTATTATAATTACTATTATTATTATTATTACTATTATTATTATTATAATTATTATTGTTTGAAGTAGTAACTGTTGCAACTGTGTCATTTTGTAGTATTAGTAGTAATTATGCATCTCATATACTTATTCTGAAGTTCACCTTCGGTTTGCCATCCAGCGTAAAGGAATACTTATAAAAACTACGCGGCAGTTCAAATGGATTATATTTGTAGTTTCGTCATATCTTATCATGTTATGCATTGTCCGCGCCATAGAAGTCACTGAAATAAGTTCAGCATAGTCGTTACCGTACGTAGAGGACAGGGCACTTGACCAACATGCCATCTGTAAAGGGAAAAAAATATGGTTACGGTGTTATTAAGCAATATTTATAAAGAATGATTCCTTACTTTTCCCATTTAGTTAATAATATATCATATATTTGAAGGTATTTTAATAATGCACTCTGTGTGTGTGTGTGTGTGTGTGTATATATATATATATATATATATATATATATATATATATATATATATATATATATATATATATATATATATATATATATATATATATATATATATATATAATATTATTATTATTATTATAATTATCGTCATCGAAGATAACGAAATTACAGAAATACAATGGAAGTAATTTAGTATCAGATATAATTAAAACAACGTCCCATTCTCTCCACATTATTAAAAACTTAAGTCACATACACAAATAGCCATAATTCCCCTTGTGAGAGAGGGCGTACTCAAAGCACACCATTTCACCAGAAGATTTCTTCACCCCCATTCCTGACATCTTAGCCCCTTGAGTCGAAATGGGACTATTTCGCACTGTCACTTTTCTCGGTTTCCCTTTTGGCACTAAGCTGTTTTGGGTAGAATAAATGCACCATTCACGACGACAAAAGGGCTGAGCCAAATAGTACCCGAACCCCTTTAGGAATGGGGGGGTTGGAACAATATCCCTCTCTCTAGGTCACGCTACAGTCATTTACCTTGGGGCTTGACTGCCATACCAAGTTAACCCTTACCGCTTTACCTAACAGTGAACTTATCCTCCCGTCTATCCCGATCTGTAGCACTAGGCATATGTGTGAACATCCAATAGACTTGCTTAATGCTGCAAACTGGGATAGACTCTATATGCTTGTGAAGAAATCTTTCCACTTCTGACCTATTACATCTAATGGAGCGTTCACATTACCCACTGAGTAATCAGTGTCTAAGCTTATTGATAAATCTATCATCAAATAGACAAATGAAAATAAGATTTATATTTACATGTGTTCGTGTGTCTCAATTTCCTATTTTGTTCCTTATGCATGAGATTATAGCTTCTGATAACAGTGCTACCCCAGCTAAGACATATCCTAGAAGTATAACGAAAAAGGCTGCCTATAGAGAGAGAGAGAGAGAGAGAGAGAGAGAGAGAGAGAGAGAGAGAGAGAGAGAGAGAGAGAGAGAGAGAGAGAGAGAGAGAGAGAGAGAGAGAGAGAGAGAGAGAGAGAGAGAGAGAGAGAGAGAGAGAGAGAGAGAGAGAGAGAGAGAGAGAGAGAGAGAGAGAGAGAGAGAGAGAGAGAGAGAGAGAGAGAGAGAGAGAGAGAGAGAGAGAGAGAGAGAGAGAGAGAGAGAGAGAGAGAGAGAGAGAGAGAGAGAATTAATATGTACTATCCTTCATATAAAGCCTCACATGTCATTTAATGCAAAATAAACAAATATTTAGTTTAGAGATATTTATGATATTACCGCACCATGTCTGTTTATATATGCATAGGTGTATGTGCTTACATTTGTGTATGTGTGTGTGTAAATGAGAGCGTAAATGTGTATGTATGTTTGTATTATGCATATATGCACATATAATTAGTATGGGTTTGCTTCATAATGTGTTTATGTATACATATGCGCATGCATTTGTAACTGTCTAAATGTATGTAAGTACGTATGTAGCCCTTCCCATGCAATTATGACTACCTGAAGATGAGTAAGACTGATGGTGCCAGGCACTCCCTGTTGCCCTCCTGATCCGGTCCCTCTCATAGGCACCTTCTGGGCCTCATTCTTTGCCCATTTTGAGATTAGACCTCCTTCCACCATACGGGATAACCAGGATAATAATAGTTATTAAATTTATTACTAATTATTCCTAATTATTATTATTGTTATTATTATTATTATTGTTAATATTATTATTATTATTGTTATTATTATTATTGTTATTATTATTATCATTGTTAATATTATTATCATAATTATTGTTATTATTATTATTATTATTATAATTATTGTTATTATTACGACACATATAACAAAACATTAATTTCTTTAGCACTCACAGTTTGCTGAATTTTTCCTGGTATGGGGATCCGCTGGGGCGAGCAATACCGTAACCTTGTGGATAAAATGTCTCCCGGGCGAAATAATACTTGTTGAGACCCCTCTTCCGAGCGAGCATTTTCGGGGCAAGATATGAGGAGGTGAAGATGAGTTTATCACTTAGAATCTGCACGAAATTGGAAACAGAGAGTGTTATATATATATATATATATATATATATATATATATATATATATATATATATATATATATATATATATATATATATATATATATATATATATATATATATATATATATATATATATATATATATATATATATATATATATATATATATATATATATATATATATATATATATATATATATATATATTACCCTTCAAAATCTATCAGCCTCGTTATGGAACCAAAAGCGAAATGCTACTACTATCAGTCCTACTACTAATACTGGTGCTATTACTACAACTACTACTTCTTCTACTATTATTACTCTTATTAATGTTATTACTATTATTACTATCACTATTATTATTATTACTGCTACTACTACTACTAATAATAATAATGCACATTTAAAGTAGCAAAATAACATTTTATATTACGAAGAAGTAACTCGTTACCACATACCACTAGGCTCTATTGAGGAGAGTATTTTAACCCTTCGTAAAGTTTCTGTTCATTCTATCTATTAAACATATCGTTTTTATCTCTTTATTTCGTTTTTTATCCGACTTAACCATAGTCCTTTGCCCTTCGTAATGTCAAGAGGTGGCAGGATTATATAAA
>JAXCGZ010017168.1:85000-105000 GCA_037179515.1 Halocaridina rubra | reverse complement strand
TGGTTCCTGCATAAAAATACTGTATAGAACCTGCACGTAACCAATATACTGTATGGTACTTGAATGTGAATAAATTACTGGTATAGTACCTGCATATAAACAAAAGACTGCATTGAACCTTCATACATACAATATACTGCATGGTCACTGCACATACAAAAAATACTACACGGTACTTACACATAAGCAACCACTAGGCACCTACGTATAAAGAAGCACTTGGCACCTCTGTATAAGAAAAAAACGTCTACAAATAGATGACCAAGTGCTACCTACCATATAGCGGTATATAACCTCTTTCTGTATGCATGTAGACAAAAACTGTTTGTTTCCTGCATACAGACAAATTTCTTCATTTAATTATTTTTCTGGAAAGATCTAGTTCAAAACAGTACAACACAATATTTTATCAAGGATGTGAAGAAACTTGTCGTCTCGCACAAACCCCACCAACTTTGCTTGCTAAATGAATCATGTGATATTAAATGACGTTGGTGATACAAACATTTCCTGAGAAAAAAGGGTTATTAAGGAATTGTATTTAACAGACTTAGTCATATACTTAAAAGTTTATTAAATTCTTGAAAGATATTTTTATTTCAATATTTCTGTCCTTACATCCCATTATATATCACTTCATTCCACATACTCACGTGAAATTGAGAGCATGGCCAAGGGCTTCCACAATACTGACGTCGATTCCTGCATGAGGCCGCACTGTACCATCTGGGTCGATCCTTCCTTTTCCAAAGAATGGCCAATTATCATTTGCTGTAACAATGAGTTCTCTTTCTCCCATGTCAGAATACATCCAATCGAGATCAGCCAGTAAGAGGATGGAAATATCTTCGGTACTGTAGTTTCTGTTTACGTAATACTTTCCTGTCTCATGGAATCTGTGTGTAAGACATTGAAAATCTAATCTGAGGTCTCAATAAAACCTTTGGTTACATTAAATGTACATGGAGGTATTCGTGACTCCAAATACTGTCTCAGAGGAAACTCTTTGTATGCAGACATCGGTTCACGTATGTTATGAAGATGTTCTGAGCTCCGAGAGCTATGGAGGGAGATGGCAGGAAAATATTAACTTTCATATTAAAACTTAGGTTCACTTAAGTTATAAATTGTTTAGAGAGACAGAACAGAAAAATTTAAGGCTCTTCCTTTGAAGAATTGATATCAAGAACATTACATATCTGTACTAAATAAAGCGTGCGTGTGCTTTACTTAATTTTTGCAAGTAACCTGTGCATTATCGCTATTACATGATTAAATAAAAGAAGGATATATAAATTAGTTCATATTTTACCGCATTTTATTGTCGACGTCGACTTTCGAGGAAGAGATTGCGAGGGTTGTCGTAGCATGTCTTGTAATTATAGAGACTCGAGTTCCTTCTCGAAGCAATATCTCGAGACCAGACATCAGGAGATCTTTTTCTAATTTGTCTTCAAGGACTATGAACCACTGAATGTGTTTATTCTCCAGCCTTTGAACTCGAATCTAAATGGAAAAGAATTTACTATTATTATTAAAAAGTTTTTATTGTCTTTGTAATAATTTTAATTTAAATAATAATAATCACGATAATAATAATAAATAATAATAATAATTATTATTACTATTATTATTATAACGATAGGTGTGTGTGTGTGAGTGATATTACATAACTGTGCTTACGGAAAAGAGCCCCAAGCTCGTAACTTCCCGTCTCCTGGTCGGTTCCATTTTGTTTTAGTGATACTTATACTAGTCCTTAAAATTATGGAATGAGTTAGCATTAACTACCTCTTCGCTTAGCCAATTCCAATTATCAACTACTCTTACACTAAAAAAGTACATCCTTACATCCTGCAAAGAAGTTTTCGTACAAAACTTCAAACTATGACCTCTAGTTCTATTGACAGGCCATATCAAAATATCGAATTCCCTCAGCCTTTCATCATAACTGAGATTGCGTATTTCTGGCACCAATTTCGTTGCATGTCTTTGAATTTTTTCAAGCTTAACCACGTGTTTTATCAAGTGCCGATTCCAAAAGAAGGCAGCATATTCAAGCTTTGGCCTCACATAGGTTACATAAATATTTCTGAACATTTCCTTGTCCATGTGCCTGAAGGATACCCTAACATATGCTAAGAAAGCATATCCTGCCCTTACTATACCATTTATATGCATTTCTGGAGACAAAACGGGCAGTATGTTTACTTCTAGATCTCTCTCATTCTCTATCTCTTGAAGTTCTACTCCTGCCATTGAGTAGTCAAGCTTGGGCCTTCTTGCACTTGTATCCATTCTCATTACTTTACAATTTGAAGTACTGAATTTCATTAGCCACTTTTCTGACCACTCATGCAGACTATTTAGATATTTCTGAAGGTCCCTACCATTGTTCTCGTTTCTTACTTTTTTCACAATCTTTGCATCATCTGCAAACATATTCATGAATTAATCTACAGACTCTGGTAGGTCATTTACATATACAAGGAACAAAAGTGGCCCTAAAACTGAACCCATGGAACTCCACTACTATTCTCCATTCAGACACTGAGTATCTTACTCTAACCCTCCGTTCCCTTCCTTCTAATTAAGTTTTTATCCATTCCAAGAAATTTCCACCTATTCTGTGTGTGTGTGTGTGTGTGTGTTTGTGTGATGCTATGTGTCTGTGCGTGGGAGGGTGTGGTACCAGGAAGTGAATGAGGCTATATGACTTTGAGTAATAGCAAACCTACCCTCCACAAGCCTTTGAGAAACAGAGCAACCCCATATGAATATGGAAATACTTTCCGGTAAAGAAACAAGGATACAGTAGAACATAAGAAAAAGATATATATTCCATTACCATTTTAAATATGTGGAGAATATGATCAACAGAACAAACGACGTAAAACCAAGATCTTGTATACATCACTGACATTAGCACTGGAAGCAACGTCATAGCTGTATCTCCATATTCCAACGTTATTCCATTATTATTTCTGAATGTTTTTGCTATTCCTTTCGATGTGTCTGAAGTAACAATAACGAGTATAGACGAGGTGGAAGAAAAAAATACCCCCTATATTTCCTTGGTGTTTTAGGAGGCGCTTTTAAAGAAGAAAGTATCATTAACAACAACACTATCTATAACAGAAACAATAACAACAACAGCAGCAGCTATAATCAAATAATAATAATAAAACAACTACAGCTACTACTACTACTATTAATAATAATAATAAGCTATTTATATGCATGAGCCATTTTTCCCCTGATATGGGGAGTGGATGAGTCAAGGAAACATATTCTGACTCATTAGGATGAGAAAATACAGAGAAGGGGATTCCCAGCCCCCTCGCTCCGCCCCATTTAGTAGACCTACGACATGCAGGGAAACGCATAGGAAGTATTCTAGCCCCCCTCCCTCTAGGGTAATAATAATAGAAATTATTATTATAAAAAACAAAATATCTTATACCACAAAGTATACAGCTAGAATTCTTTACATTACACCTGTAAAAGAATAGACATCATGGACGAAATTCTCAAGCCTTACCTGTAAATATGCATTGACATAAACTTGAATAACTATTACAGTATAAAGGGGATGCAATTTATGCCTTCTCTACGGTAGGCATTTTTAAAGAAATTCGTAATTAATACCTAAAATTGGTGGGAAGAGAAAGAATTTCACTCTTGTATTCCTTATTAGGAAATCTGAAAAAAAGGGAGTCCAGAACATGCAATATTTCTCTTACTGAGTATTTTTCCCAAAGTAACCAACTGGTGTGGGAGGGATAGAGTTTCAGCCTTGTAGTCCCTTTATGTCATGTTATTATTATTATAAGTATTATCATTATTTTATTTGAATTTAGTAGTAGTAGTAGCAGTAATACTTGTAGTAGTAGTAGTAGTTTCACTAACCGACATGATACTGATCATAGAGAAGATACATGCGTGGGCCTAGATCTTTGTTTTCGTCAAATAATGACAGCATTGTCCATATGTTGCCCGGAAAATGCCTCCTGTAATTCATAATTAAAATTTTGGGTTAATTATATATATATATATATATATATATATATATATATATATATATATATATATATATATATATATATATATATATATATATATATATATATATATATATATATATATATATATATATATATATATATATATATATATATATACATATATATATATATATATATATATATATATATATATATATAAATATATACATATATATACATATATATATATATATATATATATATATATATATATATATATATATATATATATATATATATATATATATATTAAGGGTGGCCACAAGTGTAACGAACAAATTGAGGTGACATAACTTCTACTTACTGTGCGTGTCCAGGTTCCATCAGACAGTTATATTACGACAGTAATAGGTTTCAAAAGATGGAGGGATTGCCACTCTCCATCCTTTATCCCACTTAGTCGACTTTGATGGGCAGAGTATACGAGTGAAATATTTTCTTTCAACCATCGACGGAGAATTATTTAATATTAATATACCTGAAGTTGCACAGAAATTAGTTTTACAGTGACTCTCCATTTCTTGCAAATTAATAATTTTATTTAAAGCATAAGGGTCTATGACACAACCGAGTTCTTTTGCACAATCTCTGTTTCCTATTATTTTTTAGGTTAACCCGGCGAAATGATGTCTTTACTTTACCACGGAGGTTCACGTGTATGTGATACATGTTTCATACCAGACTCATTCCGTGGCCTGAAATTTAAAAGGACCGGAGTGCAAGCCCACCTCGTAATGATCAGAAAAAGTTAAACTCACTCTCTCATCGTGGATATGTAAGGGATAATAGTGTCGTCTGTCGTTTCCTAGTCCCTGTCAGCTCAGCGGGTCTAATGAGTGCGTTAAAGGAATGGCATGAAAGGCCGTATAAAAAGCCATTAATACCAGAAAAGCAACTAGAGGGAATATATGCTTATCCTGAATTATATTTTTCAATTATTGTCTTCTTATGCTTTTTTTTTAAGTTTTTCTATTCATTACTGGTCAATAATAATACCTTATAGCTAAAAGCAGCAATTTAGGAGCAGTTGCTCCGTAAGTAATTATCAGTATATAATTTCTTGATCAAGATAAGACAATATGATTTTTAGTGTAATTGCAAAAAATATTATCAAGTCCCTAATGACATGTAAAGCCATATATGTTATTAATTAAGTCCCTTGGTCGTATAAGGCCACACAGAAGTTGTACAAAGTACATTAATATTTTTCTTTTTTACTTTTCTTCATAGCGGTCTTGGAAGCGTGTTGCCGAGTTCCGAGTTGTGTAATTCAAGAAGCTGCCATCTACAGACCCAAGTAGTACCAAGAATAACACCAGTTCTAGAAACAAAGATAATAAGATAGAATCACTGACCTTCTTAATCTATGTTGCTCATAATTTTGAAGATAATAGCATTCGAGTTATGAGTTGTTAATTTCACAAGTTTCCAGCTATAACCCCAAGTGTTGTCCAAAACTTCAGAATAATGCCAGTTCTAGTAACAGTGATGATAATAAAGAGTCAGTTATAAATTGAATTAGTGTTGTTACATTATGCAGACATGTAAAATAAATGCTGTGCATACAAGATATTCCTGTGATTGGTTAAGCCAAGAAGTTACCAGTACACAAACTAAAAGTATCCAGATTAATACAAGTTCTTGTCAGGAAAATGTTAAGATAGAATACTTTACATTATGCAAATAATGGTCATACTGCAGCAGGCATACACTCAGTCTTTGTCTTACTAATTTGATATCGAGATAAAAAATAAGTCACTATTTATAATATACGAGGAATATTTTTTTCATTTTTTTTATTAATCAAATAACTGTACATGGGCACTCCCTGTGATATTGCAGTTTGTAAACATTACAATCTATAATTGGTCATGTATAAATCAAATATTAATTGAATATGCAATTCATTTTAAATATCATAGCAAGTAATTAAGAATAAAATATAGTGTAACAATTGAATGATGGCAGGAGAGAAATCTGAGATTATTAGTTAAGATATTATGGTTTACATGTAGTGATGGCAGAAGAGCACTCTGCGATTATTGATTAAGAGTAATATTTGTAATAATAATTTTCAATAGCCCTAGTTGAGTGCTATCATTTAAGTTAAATCTTCACTTTACCAGATATAGTATAACAATTTTCAGATTAGAGTAATAAGTATAGATGGAATTAGGTAATCCATGCAGTACTTACTGAGAATTTCCACCCTCTTCCCCCTCATTGCAGAAGCACACTCTAACACAATCCTGTAAAGAAACAATTGCATTCACATATTTCATAATACCAAATCATCAAAGAATTGTGTGTTTAAATAGTTCAAAACATGTTGCATAATTGTCAATTACTGCACAGTATATATATATATATATATATATATATATATATATATATATATATATATATATATATATATATATATATATATATATATATATATATATATATATATATATATGTGTGTGTGTGTGTGTGTGTGTGTGTGTGTACACCAGACACGAGTATATGATCAAATGAATACATTATCTTATGTGAAAGAAAGAATACACCTTGAATTCCAATATATATTCTCAGCGACTTTAAGGAACCCTCGCACAGCTTCATTGACTTCTGTGCTCTAATAATTCTCGAACATTTCCAGAAGAACTGATTAAAGTGTCGAAAATAATGTTAACTATTTTAGTGATCTTCATTGGGTAACTTGAACTGTAAATCGATACCTGAAAGTTTGCAGAGTAGTGTTGTTCTTTTCTCTAGATTATCTAAAGAGAAAATGTCACCAATCTTTTCTTTTCTTCCTCTTATATACAGAGGGGCAATACTGCTACTCCTTAATCACTAACGGAGTGAATTATGAATTTGCAATTATATGAACGGAATTCCTATCCAGAACCACAAAGTGGATGTCAATCATATATATTTTTAACTTTCCATTCTGTTCAATTACCTTTATGTATTTGCAGTATACTTCTAATCATCATCAAAGCTCGTAACTTCCATCGTATCCGTGATTCGAGAGCGGGAGTTTCAATACGGAAAAAAAAATCATGCTTACCACTGAGAAATCTAAAATTCAACAAATGATATTCTGTCTCTTTGTAATATAGCCTCATATCCAGTTTCAAAGAAAAATAGTTTAAATATTTCGTGAGCTTTTTTTGTCGTTCTCTAGTAACATTATATTTAATTCATTTATTTATTTCAGTTGTATATACAATGACACTTTCGATTTGGCTTTGGTATTCATTGCATGACATTTTCTGGTCCAAATCCTTGAAGTTAGATCTTTTTTTCTTTTCATTTTAGCATTATTTATTGTATAATGAAAGCACATTGCTTCTCTTGCTTGAAAAAAAAAAGGAAAACTTCCCCTCGCCTACTTTCAAATGAACAAAAGGCCTCTCAATACTACACACTCCGAGATAGGCAGTAAAAGTTTATTTTATGTCAGCGGTAGGCGAAGGGGGAACATCTTGGCATACAGAATTTGTTTCAAGTATAAATTATATCATCATACAACTGATCCGTTCTTCATAGAACACTCAATTTATCTTTTTGATAAATATTCTAAACACATCTGTGTGAGCGAGAAGTATAAATGTCAAAAGATATATGTTTTTTCGAATTATAGTCTGGCATGACTTTGATGCATCATTGTCTGTCGTATTTCTAATTTTTGAGAAAAAAAGAACACATGAGATTCATTACTTCAAAATATAAAGCAATAAGTTTGCCAAAAAAAAAAAATGGTATTCACAAGCTGGAGAGACACTTCAAGAATCCAAGAACAAAAGAGATCTAGGGCTAAGTGTAAAATCATCTAATGCTTTCCTAGTAAACATAACGTTGGCCTTGCGTTTAAAAATATTGACGTGATATGTGATACCCAAAGTAGAATATGCAGCACCTTTGTGAAATCTGGACTTGGAAAAACATTTGGATAAATTGGAAAAGTTCAAAGATATGTTCCGAAGCTGGTGACAGAGATACATATTCTCGGTTATGAGAAAAGGCGAAATGAGTTAGAATTGCCATCAATCAAAGATAAATGGAGGAGGGGGATACAGTAACTGTTTTTAATTTTCTTCAGAGTTTTTAAAGAGTGCATAGGAAGCGATACTTTGAAATGGATGGCTCTAGATCTAGAGGTCATAGTTTGAGGCTTTGTAAGAGAACTTCTCTGCAGGACGTAAGGAAGTAATTTGTATTAGTTTAAGAATAGTTGATAACTGGAATTCGCTAAGTGAGGAAAGATATAATTGGTAAATGCCTTCACAATTTAGAGGATATATATAATGTGTTAGTAAAAATGAAACAAACTAGGAGACGGGGACTTATGAGCCAAAACTTTCCTGTGCGCACAATTAGGTAACCTGGTCAAAATACTTCAGACCACAGGCAAGGTGGCCTAATAAGTGTAAAACTCAAATACAACTCTGAAAGTGAATTTTGACAAAATATAAAAATTGCCAATGGGGGGCCCTAATATTAAAATTTACGATAATTTTTGGAGAAAAAAAAATTATAAAAAAACCTGTCCAAAATACTTCAGAAGAGTGGGATTTGCAAAGGCAAAGGTGGTCTGATAACTGTAAAACCCAGATACAATGCTAAAATAAAATCTTGAAAAAAAAATATATATAAAAAATTTTTTAAATTTTTTGTAAAAATTTAGATATAAAACCCTGACCAAAATACTTCAAAAGAGTGGGATTTCCACAGACAAGGTGGTCTAATAACTGTAAAACCCAAACGCAATGCTAAAAAGGAATTTTGACAAACTATATAAAATCCAAAAATGCCAATGAAGGATCACAACGATATTTACGAACATTTTTGAAAAAAAATATATATATATATATATAAACCTTGCCAAAATGCTTCAGAAGTGGTATTTGCACTGACTAGGTTGCCTTATAACTGTAAAACCCAAATACAAGCTTAAATGGAAATTTGACGAAATTTATAAAACAAAATAAAAAAAATGCCCATTACAAAATTGACGAAAAATTTTGGAAAAACTTTTAATATAAAAATATGGCCAAAATACTAAATAATAGTGGTATTTGCACGCACAAGTTGGTCTAATATCTGTAAAACCCGAATGGAATCCTTAAAAAGAATCTTTACAAAAAAAAACAAAAATTTACAACGGGGGGCCATTAGGAAATTTACGATAATTTTGAGAAGAAAAAAAAAATTAAATAAAAAACAGGTCAAAATACCTCAGTAGAGTAGGATGTGCACAAATTAGTTGGGCTAATAACTGTAAAATGAAAAAAAAAATTATATGAAAACCTGGCCAAAAATACTTCAGAAGAGTGGGATTTGCACAGCCAAGGTGCTTTAATAACTGTAAATCCCAAATACAATGATAAAATGGAATTTTGAAAAAAATATTAAAAAAAAAATAAAAACCTGGCCAAAATACTGGGATTTGCACAGGCAAGGTGGTCAAATATTTTATATATATATATATATATATATATATATATATATATATATTATATATATATTATATATATATATATATATATATATATATATATATATATATATATATTAGACCTGTCTTACTATCTTTAATTTTTAATTCCTTCAGGTCTACTGAGTCCTTTTTGTTTTACTCCCTCTGTTATTTGTGCTTGAGAAGGGGTCCAGTTAGGACCCGAAATATAGCGTTATTTTTTCTATGCCAATTCTAAAGTATTTTTGCCAGGTTTTAATACCTTAATTTTTTCCAAAAATTATCGTAAATTTCGTAATGTATTACGAAATTTACGATAATTTTTGAAAAAAAAAATTAAGATACAAAAACCTGTAAAAAATACTTTGGAAGAGTGGGATTTGCAAAGACAAGTTACCCTAATAACTGTAAAACCCAAATACAACGCTAATAAGGAATACTGTATAGACAATCCCAACTTAAAAGGACAAACCTGATGGAGACCCTGGTATCTACGCAAAATGTATGTGTAGTCACGGCCAGGCTGCAAAGAACATCTAAAATAACGAAATAAAATAATTTATCATTAGAAATTTCTCTAATAATACTCGTTACGCGAAATTAAGAACAAAATTATGAAAGAAAAGGGAGATAGAGGGAATTTTCTCCCCCTCAGCTTGCAGAGTTACGAGATCATGCCATGGGACGTTATTAGAGAAGATCGTCATTTCAGCTACAGAGGCCCTTCCTAACACTATTCCTACCAGTAGCGCAGATAAATAGATTTCGCGATTTGACTAAATATTAGCGACGCTTATTTACCTAATTGTGTTCACGGGAAAGAACCATATGATCGTAATTCCCCGTCTCCTGGTCAGCTCCCTCTTCTGAATGAATGATAAACTAACCGTGTTTACCCTAAAAACTTTGAATACATTTAGCATTAACTACCTCCTCGCTTAGCGAATTCCAATCATCAACTATTCTTACACCAAAAAATACTTCCTTACATCCTGCAAAGAAGTTTTCTTACGAAGCTTAATACTATAACCTCTAATATCAAAGCCACATGTTTTAGTTGCGGACTGAATTATCTCAATGTAAACTGATATAATAAAGCTTGGAGGCCACTTAAAAAACATGGTAAAGTCTATATAAAAAAAAAACATTCAATTACATAGATTCATTAAATACCTGCTACTTAATCGCCAGCGATGACCTGACCTCTCTCGACATAGCCTTCTAACAACGAGGCCCCATTGATGAAGACTGCGAGCAGCGAACCTATATGACACACATATCTTTATTTTGGCATATTTCGTTACATACATAGGCATATTAGATGTGGCGACCGTGGCCGAGTAATAACTCTCGCAACTTGATTTGTTAGGTCGTGGGCTCGAAGCCTGCCAAGGTCTGAGGTTACAAAGGGTATATTCACTCAGGGAAGTGAGTAGCACTACCAAAAACCAAAGTCCATGGCAAGATGGCACCGTCCTAGCTCTTAGTAGTAAAGGGTGTCCGCGACGATCGATATTTTGATATACCTGGCGCTAGAACTAGAGGTCATAGGTTGAAGCTTCGTAAGAAACTTCTTCACAGGATGTAAGGAAGTATTTTTTTTTTTTTTTTTGGAAGAGAAGTTAACAATTAAAATTCGCTAAGTGAGGAGGTAGTTAATGCTAACTCAATCCATAGCTTTAAGGACAAATATGATAAGTATCAATAAGTATAAAATGAAACCGACCAGGAGACGGGAAGTACAAGCTTGTTTTTTTTTTCCGTATACATAATAAGGTAACTACGCAAAACCGATCACATCACATAGCCGTTTAAAATGACACGACACTGATCTTTCAGGTCTGTATTAACATATGTTATTCTTATATATGAGTACAACTAATTTGCAAAAAATCGGCTTTAAATATCAGTATTCTGAACTAAGTAGTTTGAGTAAGCAATTATTCAAACTACTATAATGAAGAAAATAAGTTGAAATTGATGAACTATCTCTCATATACATGATATGAAGTGGTCTGTTTTATTATTTTTTATTTTAATACATATTCAAGGACAATTTTAATAGTCCTGAGGAGTGACGAAGTCAGTTCAGCAAAATGCGCAGCCACTTTAATGGAATACCAAAGCAAAAGGAATATACTCATAGAAAATGGAAATTTTTTTGCGTATTTCATAGAAAATGAAATAATTTTTGGAGAAATCACCATAAAAATGAACGAATCCTACTTACAATTTATATGAAACATAATAGATATTCAACTTGCTAATTTGACTCCTCCTATCAAAAGAACGCTTCAAAATACCACAAAATATGAAGGTTCATAAAATTCAATACATTCCTAATAGATTAGAGGAACTATAGTCGAAAATACCTTATATATATATATATATATATATATATATATATATATATATATATATATATAGTATATATATATATATATATATATATATATATATATATATATATATATATATATATATATATATATATATATATATATAATATATATATATATATATATATATATATATATATATATATATATATATATATATATATATATATATATATATATATATATATATATATATATATATATATATATATATATATATATATATATATATATATATATATATATATATATATATATAATATATATATATATATATATAAAATATATATATATATATAATATATATATATATATATATATATATATATATATATATATATATATATATATATATATATATATATAGATATAGAGAGATAGAGAGAGAGAGAGAGAGAGAGAGAGAGAGAGAGAGAGAGAGAGAGAGAGAGAGAGAGAGTTCCATCCAATAATCGAATTGGTCGTCAGATATCAGTAAAATATTTAGCTAACAGCAGAGTACGTAATTGGCCAATCAGCTTGTTAAAGGACCACTTACTATTCATATATCCAGTTAAAATTTTTTCTGTTCATTCACACCCTCAATGCGGAAACAATTGATAGCTAAAGGAGCTAGTAAGAATAGTAGTTATACTGATATAACCTCAATACATGAAATGAAGCATTACAAAAAAGATCAATGATTGTTTTGCTATTTAATTACGGGCAATACTTTTGTAATTGAGTAACTGTGTTTACGTGAATAACTTATGCCCTCCTCATGGTCGATTTCTTTTTACATTATATTCAGTGCGGTTATAGTTTACGATCTACCGTTAATTTTCTATTATGGAATGTTAAGTTATTAAGCTGGAATTACATTATATCATTTATATTTGTAATCCAATTAACACAAGCTGCCCTAATCTAACAATATGTTTAGGAAAGAGCCCCATGCTCGTAACTCTCCGTCTCTTGGTTGGTTCCATTTTTGTACTTATATTTATCATACTTGTACTTAACACAATGGTTCGAGTTGTGTGTGTGTGTGTGTGCATTTCTTTGTAGGGCACAGTCTGAGCTAACAACACAACAACAACAAGAAACAAAAAGAAAAAAGGGAAATGAGAGCCATACGGATCTTACCTTCATTTTTAGGTTTTATTTTATTATTGTAAATCCTTTTACCTCCACGTTTGATGCAAAAACACTTCCATGTCACACATTCATCCTCTACACATGGTTCTAAATCATTTGTTTTTCACTTGTCTAATTAAAGAAGTTGTTTGCAACAATACATCCACCCAAGCCAAGCGTTTAAACAAGACTAAATTTAATTAACGACTGTCACTTATAGGAGAGTTATAGCGCCATCTGGAAGAAATGTGGGGGGGGGGGGTAGAGTTGAATTCCAAGAAATTTATTTCTTAGTATAAGTCTTACAAATGTGGTCAAGTCCAAACTTTTATCAGGTAGATTATCTTTATTACGATGAGACTGGTTGAATTTTAATCTTGTATCACAATAACTGTCAGCATTCTTTTGGTAGTGCTATTACTCAGTATAGTTGTTACAATCTCAAATGTGTAACAGATGTCATTTAAGCATCACGTTTTTGGAACCTGTATATTCTACGTGTCATAAAAGACGACTTAAAGTGATATATCTGGCGAAGAAACATGATGCTGCAGATCTCTCATTCTCTCTCTCTTTTTTTTATAAATAGTAAAAATAGTTGTTAGAGTGACAAAAACGAACTTAATATAATGAAAGTCTGCTACCTCAGTAGTTGTTAAAATTATGAAGCCTATGGCAGCTTCAGCAACATATGGCTTTACGTACGGAAAAAAAATAGTTACAACAGTATCCATCTGACGTACGAGTATTAACCAAAAGTAACTTATCATTACTGCAAGAAAATATTTTTTTTTTCACACCGTAATAATCCTCTTAAAGCTATTAAACGATCCTCACAATACTTTTCTATTAAATAATAAAAGTTCACCTTTCACGAATGTGCAAGACTTAAATACACGAAATTAGCTGATGGTTCAGTTTAGACTAAGTTTACTTTAAATAGGGAACATTTCAGAGGAAAGACTAATACGAACTTATATTAAGTACTTCTTTCATATATTAATAGCTGATTCTAAGCAGTGTAGCTTTTCTCTAACAGTAATCTAAAGTATGACTCTGACTCTGCATTTCAACATCTTCCAGTTGTCAATCCTCTCCAGACTATTGTTATTATTACTGAATTCTACTTAGAAGGCTAGTTGTAATGTTACCAATCTTGTCCCATACATGAAAGACCCACCATGCTTTCATATTACATGACTTGTTCGTACTTAATTATTTACAGGTGTCACATAATGAATTTCCTTCTACTGTGTGTCAATTATATGTCAACTTACACTTCATTATCATAACTAACCTACTAAAGTTTTTATTCTAATTTATTCAGTTCAATTCACTATTGTCATTACGTGTCGAGTATTTAATTATATATATATATATATATATATATATATATATATATATATATATATATATATATATATATATATATATATATATATATATATATATATATATATATACGCAGACTTACAATGCATCTTAATTCCATCAAAATATGCTGTTCCCTCCGTCAACAGGCAGAGTTGCTCCAGTGATAAAAGAAGCATTTTGTGACACCAAAAACAGGACACTTCTTGAAACCTCTTCCACATTTCCTACACGACCAAGGGGATGAAGGTCCTTCACATAATTCAGGAACTATTGGGAGACAAGACATCATTTACCTTTAACTGTTTTTCAACCTACCAAAACTAAAGGGATTACAGTCCATACTCTTACCGTTACTGGTGTTATTAAAAGCAACTGAAATAAAGTGTTGCCTAACGGTTTTGTTTGACTCAACTGAACTGATTTTACAGACAACTTAGCCTTAAGTGGATGAGAAGGGCACTATATGCGAAATTCTTTCGTCGAAATCAGTGAATGGACTCACAAGACATAGATATATGTATGACTATAATGATACTAATAAGAATATATCCATTCATGAATAATAAAACAATAATAAACGGTAAAAATGGCCATTTTCGAAAATGCAGCATTCTTAGACATTTGTCCGATTTAAGCAATGAAATCAGCTTTACTTAATCTGTGCATAAAGCAGGTCAAATGAACTATGGAAATTAGAAAATACCGTATTTCTAACCTCCTCGTATGTTTTGTCATCCATGCCAGCCCTCTTGTGGACTTCGGTGACAATAACACCTGGATTGATAGCATTGACTCTTACTCCTTTATCAGCCACCTCCAGTGCAACACTACGTGTCAGTTGATCAAGAGCTGCTTTGCTAACATTGTAAGCCAAATACCCTGGAATCTAAGGATCATTTCATGTTTTTTATTCTGCATTAATACATGTTAAGGGACAGTAATATATATATATATATATATTATATATATATATATATATATATATATATATATATATATATATATATATATATATATATATATATATATATATATATATATATATATATATATATATATATATATTATGAACAACAATGGCAAACTGTCAAAATGATATGGGAAACTGCCTATTTAGATGCTTAGTTACATAAAATAAAACTAGCTTTCAGGGAAAAATGTTTTTGGGTTATGGAAACAGAAGCTCTAACGAATATTCAGTTTATATCTTGGGGATGTTAAAGTACGTTTTGCTCGGTGCGATTATCGCTTAACGATGATCGTTCATGGCTCAACGATTGTCTAGAGCACTAATTCTTTGTTTTTGAATGGAACCCCATTCAAAAACAAAGAATTAGTGCTTTAGACATTCGTTTGACGATAATCGTTGAGAGATAATCGCACCGAGCAAAACGTACCTTTAACTGACTAACTATATCAGCATGCTAACCGTATCTTGCTAGTCCATGCAACTCTTCTACATACTGGGATTTATCATATCACACAAATAATTGTAATTCAATCATTTCCTGTAAAAGAGAAAGAGAAGGTCCACGAGAAGGCTGAACATAAAATCTACTCTCGTATTTGGATTCAGATACTGGTGGTTGAAAAGGCGTTTATAATAAAAAGGGCAGTTGAATTATATTGCCAGTTCCGTTATATTGTTAGTCTGCAACTTAATGCTATACGTCGGTATAAATTTCTGTTTTACTCACTGGCTTTATGGATAAATTTGACGAAACATTAACGATGCTTCCCTTAGTCTTGATTATATATGGCAGAGATAATTTCATCATAAGAAAGGCAGCTCGAGTGTTGATATTTAGTTGACGGTCAAAGTCATCCGCACTTAATTCTTCTAGGGATCCACGCACTAGGATACCTGCTCAAATAAGAACCTTAACTGATTAATTTTTTAACTTTAGTTGTTGCACAAAGAAAATATACTTTCATTCACACTGCAGTCTTCAAACTGGCTCATCGCCAATGACTGTAATTTTTGGGCAACGCTAGACTTGAAGCATTTAAGATTATACTTAATGTCATAATGCCTCTCTCTCTCCCTCTCGCTCTGCGTGCGTGTAGTTACAAGAACTCTAAAATTTATGAAACATGTATTAGCTTTCTAAAAAAAAAAAAGTGTACAAGGGATGAATGGTGTACTTGTGAAGAAATACCTGCATTATTTATCAAAATATGAAGAGATTTAAAATGGTCCAAAGTTTCCAGAACGATGCGTTCACAGTCCTCGTCCTTGGCTAAGTCACCAGGAATTCCTAAAACCTATATTAGAAGAAAGTTATTCTCGTTAGTTATCTCAAAGATGCTAATTTGTTACAATATAGCCTAGAATAGTGGTTCCCAACCTTGTTTTGGCCATGCCCCACCTAGGAATTTCTAAAATCCTGATTAACCCCCCCCCCCCATGACCGAGACACACTAGCGTGGGGAGACGGAAAGTACCTTATGGACCAAATACATATCTACATACATACACACAAATATATTTATGTATGCATACTGTGTATGCACTGTATGTATTAACTCGTACACACACACTCACTAGAAAAAAATTCAGTTAATAACATTCTCGAATTGCTTCCCTTAAAAATCAACTGGCCCTGTGGGGCGTGCGCCACACGTTGGGAACCACGAGCCTAGACTGTGTTACAAAATACTAAACCTGTTGCAGAACGTTAGCTATAGAGTACTATCTTTTTTTTTCGTTGATGTTCTCCCTTGCGGGTGAGCGGACCTTCCCTTTTTGGCCCGCAGGTGGGGATATACTATCTTTACCCACCTTGTCTTGAGGAAGTCCAGCTTTCCAGCACAACCTAACAACTTCTTCAAGCACCCTCTCATTGCGTCCAGTAATTGCCAAAGAGCAGCCCTCTGCAGCTAATGCAAGAGCAATTCCTTTTCCAATACCAGATGTGGCACCTGGAAATATAAAAAGAGTTGTTGGCCACACTGTTTCCTTTAACGGGAAGTGGATCGCCAACAAACTGGGTCTAAGTGAACGTTGATTTTCCGACATTAGGAAGGGATATATCAACGTCCACACGATCTCTGGTTCCGGTGTGTATATATATATATATATATATATATATATATATATATATATATATATATATATATATATATATATATATATATATATATATATATATATGATACGAGCTTTGGGCTCTTTCCCGTAAACACAATTAAGTAAGTACGTACGTACATACATACATACATACATACATACATACATATATATATATATATATATATATATATATATATATATATATATATATATATATATATATATATATATATATATATATATATATATATATATATATAAAAGGCGACTAAAAGCGGACGGGGCGGGGGGACTAGGAATCCCCCCCCTTGTATCAACCTCCTGAGAGACGTCAAAGAAGAGGGGGAGTAGAGGGGAGAATAACTTCTCCCCAAACTTTCCTTTCTTGATGTCGGCTACCCCCCAATTTAAGGGGGAAACAGCCAAGGTATATATATATATATATATATATATATATATATATATATATATATATATATATATATATATATATATATATATATATATATATATATATATATATATATATATATATATATATATATATATATATATATATATATATATATATATATATATATATATATATATATAAAGAATCCAATACATTGGTGGAAAATTTCATGTAGTACTCTGGAATTTAGAGAATCTATGAATGAATTTGCTATTTTCAGAAAAACACTAGGGAGGGGCGTTAGCACATACCTGAAGCAGTATTGTTTGATAACGATTATTAAAGCTAGATGATCGATCACATAAAAAATTTCACTAGAAATATTGCAGTTACCCCTTCTCTTCTACTGAAAAAAATATAGTGTATATATATATATATATATATATATATATATATATATATATATATATATATATATATATATATATATATATATATATATATATATACACAGTCTAAAGTAAATAGAACATAAGCTGCGCAGTAAGCGATATTTTTTCTGACATCATTATATTGGTGCTTATTTAAAAAAAAACAATTTAGATGTGCACACAAAAAAAAGAAAATGGAAAAACGAGGCATACGACTGTATAAAACTGATAAAAAATGATAAGAGTAAAGGGCATGGGGGAGTAACGTAAATAACATGAATCTGAAGCTGCTGGCGAACTTAACAGACAATCTGTGATAAATAAAACAATTATATGATATCTTAATATGATAAAAATGATGTATACAAACTGAGAGCTTGACATAATTCTGAACTAGCTAAAGTGAAGAAACAAAGCTGGAAGTTAGATTATTTGGAGAATTTATGAGAACAGAAACATTTCAGTGCATAAGATTACTCACACAGTCTCACTAACATCTGGGGCTATAGCCCACAGTTCGCTGTAACTCCTACATTTAACAGTGGGCTTATGTAGACATCGAAGCGCTAATTTTCTTCCTAATCCGCTCAACGAGCTTAAATTCGTAGGTAATATCATGAAAAACGTGAAAGATAGGTTATAGACCCCATCAAGTTGTCCGTTGTGAGTTATACAAGTTATTTCGTTTCTGTTGTGATCAAAACTGAGCTAAATCTCTATTTTTTTTTAGCAACTTTTGAGAAATAGTAAAATGAGCAGCAGCAGTAGTACTAGTAGTAGTAGTATTAGTAGCAGATTTGGACTTCGAGGATGCAATTCTTGAAAATCGAATTAAGAATGATTGAATGAAAACGTTCAATGAAAGAACTTTAAAATTAAATAGCCAAACCGGAAACCTATTTGAGCGAGCGAATTACCAACACAGAACAAGAATTATTTGCTCATTGTATTAAAGGAGTCTGGAGGAATAGATCCACAAACCAGAATGTTTTATGAAAGCCTTAGCCTTAGCGAAGTCAAGGCGAAGATGAAGAACCCAAGGAGGCGATATCTAATATCTGCCTCTGTGAAACGTTATTTCATAGTAAGGAACCAAATGTAAAGTTTACAGACTTTGCAGATATGCTTCTGAGAGCAAATTAAAAGAAGTAAATGTAATGAAACAGAAATAATAACCAAAGTTGAAGGAGAGTAAGGCCATAAAGGTGGTGCCTTATCTTTTATTTTATTTATTTATATTTTGTAGCGATTGTAGCAGTAATATATGCCGATAAAGATAGAAAGTTAGAGTGAAACAATGCTAAGCATAAATTATACAGCTGCTAAGACGTGACTGTTCAGTTTAATAGTCAGATATAAGGCATATGACTCAAATCCATTCTTTGCTTTACTCTGACATCTGATATATGGATACAACACTCGTGAACGAGAAAAAAAAAGTACATCATTGTATGTTTCCTAATAATCCATATCTTTGTATCTTGGCATAAGCGACCCTTAGTAATTGGGAAATGCTCTCTCACTCACTCTCTCTCGATATATATATATATATATATATATATATATATATATATATATATATATATATATATATATATATATATATATTATATATATATGTATGTATGTATGTGTGTGTGCGTGTATATAAATGAAGTAATGTTCAAGCATATTTACATGGC